>OX438769.1:6126343-6172792 GCA_949316455.1 Acleris holmiana
TTCCCGGAAATTCACATACTATACCCGATTCTGCATAGTATATTTTATGCATATGGATAGACAATAATAGTCATTTATGCCACTGATACATAATGAAAGGCCTTAAAATAATAATTTTATGAAACGAGCGTTAACGAGTTCCATAATAGGATCACACAAGTCTTTTAAGACCTAATTATGTACAGTTGCATACACTACTTTATCTACACACACATACACAACAAACAAACAACTTTTCACAATCCTACCTTCGTACACCAAAAACCGGCAAACAAATGACAACAATAATGGCGGCAATTCGATCCTCCGTCAAGACGCATGTTTTTGTAAATCAAAGACAAACTAATGAAGTTCCTATTCTCATGCCACTCAAGATCAATGTCGTGCGGTTTATATTAAAAAAAAACATACTGAATTGACGTTTCGTATCGATAACTGTTTTAATATCTATGGATACTAGAACAGAGAATCTCTTTGGCAGCTGTCCAAATTGAAACTCATAAACAAAAATCGATACTGTAATAACATTACCCCCTCGTATGCGGGAGGTCAAAAAAGTACCAAGTTCTAGTCTCTTCTGATTACGATATAGTCCATAAAATAAAGCTTGAAAAAAATACAAAAAGATATCCAAATTTTGAGCACGGATCCGTGCCTAAGCATACGAGGGGTTAAAGTACAGATTTTACCTACTACCACAGACAAGAAAGTTCTCATAGTAAAATTTGTTGTAATAATGCTGGTCATTCCCTACGGTTTCTTAACAAATATTAGAGACCTAATGATATGTGCGGAAATAAAGTATAACTTATAAACATGGAATAACCGTGGGGTAGCGAGTAGCTGTAGCCATGCTTTGTCACTTTCTGTCAGATGCAAAGGACAAAGCATGCTACCCACTGTTATTCCACGTTTATAAGTAACGGGGGAATAGGTTAGTTCTGGCGTTGTTGTGGTAAAAATTAAACTTACGCTCGTCATCACATCTAGTGTATGACTCAAGCCACACGGTGGAACAGTGTCAAACAATGTCCATTTCAATGTATCTTGAGTCATCATTATGTATCATTTAACGGTTATTTCACAATTCCGAATTTTTACATTATTGATCCAGATTATGAAAATTCGGGATTACGAAATTCGGAATTATAAACTTAGAAGAAAAGTTAATTCGTGATTGTCAATATTCGGAAAACTAGTTCTTATGATTTACTCTGGTTTTTAATCATTCTACTTGAATTTTGTCAGTTTTGTAAAAATCGGAAATATAAAATTCGATATATTCAAATTCAGAATAAAATAATTGGAGATCGAGGGTGTTCCCAAATCGAAGATTGGCAAAATGTATTAAGAAGACCAACGCGACGTAAAAACAGCCACAAAATAAGTCTTGTTAAGTCCACAGACAACCGACAGACGTTTGATTTATACAATGAGCAACACAAAATTAATGAAGTATAGTAAGTATCAGTGGCTTAGGGGTCGACTCGTGATGGTAAGGTACCGAGTTTGAACCCCCGCGGTCACCATGCACGTATGAGTTTTTATAACTTAAGTTCATACTTTATTCGATGGTCTTACGGTGAAGGAAAAACATCGTGAGGAAACCTGCACATTCGAACAGCGTGTGTAAGAGGGTAATCGCAGAAAAGAATTGTATGCGAAAAGGCCCATCTGTAAGATAACATAGGATAAGACAAAGTGCCGTGTGGTTGCCGGATTAGAATAGTGCCACTCCATGTATTCCCGTGGATGTCGTAAGAGGCGACTAAGGGAATAAAGGCTTGTAGTACTGTTAGGCGATGGGCTTGCAGCCTGTCACTAATACTCTGGTAATCATCATAGCCTGTTCGTGCAAAATGTGGTTACAGAATGATGAACAAGTGTTTTTAGAGTTGTTGGTATTTCTGTAGGTGTGCCTACCCACCGAGGGTATGGCGGCGTGGTGTGGTGGTGTGTGTCAGTATAAAGCGGTAACCTCGTGCACGAGGTAGTGCTCCTTGTCGCGCGCGTGCGGCGCGTGCGGCGAGTCGCGCGCGTGGCGCAGCGCCGCCAGCTCGTCCTCCAGGCGCGCCGCGCGCTCCTCGTGCTCCGCCAGCTGCTCGCGCTGCCAACAACCCTATTATTACTATATGTACACTCTAGGGAACACGCGATTCTATTCCGACTAAATTATAAACTTAAAATTGCGATGGCATTTTTTTATTATTTTTGTTTCGGGCGGTTTTTAAATGCTTAAATATTACCAGGTACTTATTGAGTTTGAGATAAGTTATCCTGTTCATCCAACTTTCGCGAAAAATGTTTTTTTTTTTTATGTACCACCCCATCTTCAGGATGGTAAAAAGAGGCGACCCAAATTTGAGCCGGTGAGATTATTCGAGTTCCGTATCTTTTAGTGTGTCCCAGCATTACGCTGAGTTGGGGACCATACCGTCATTAAACATATTTAGTGCCTATATATCATTGTCTCTCCTTTATTGTTTGTCACCAATATTTTTTTTCTTTTTTTCTAATGATAAATGAAAGAGACAGAGTAGTTAGTGCTTTTTGTAAGTATCCAGTTACATGCTTACTAAAAGCTAGTAAAAACTAGGTATTACAATTAATAGCTAAACATAAATTGGGAATTATTTGAGGCGTTATTTTTTTATTTATAATGACAGAAGCCATTTGTGTTCGTGGAACGTACCTTTCCCACATCATAATTTCCACGGCTTCAGGCGCAAGAAACAAGCGTGTGCAAACAGAGTGTAGGTACAGTCACGAACTTTAATTGATCAGCCACTTGCCACTGTTCATATTTTAGCCGTGCAATGCAAATCGGGTTCAGTCGGTTTTACTCGTATATCGAGATAAGGAAATTCACACGTCTTCGTATAATAGAAGAACAAAAAGACATACAATATTAACGGTTGGCTAACCTGAGACCCAGATCTACCAACCAGACAACAGAGTGACATCACCCAAAGGCAACCAATTGCATGTGTCTAGTTGGTATGGCTATTCGTAAACAACAGCTACTATTGGTGATACAACGCCCAATGAAGTATAGTATTGAACGCGGCAGTACCATGGAGAGGCGGGTGTGCGCGCACGGCAGCAGCGGGCGCTGGAACTTGCGCTGGCTGCCCACCGCGCCCGCCAGCGGCGGCGCCGAGTACGCCGCGCACACGAAGTTGATCGTCTCCACCCACGAGCACAGCTCCTTCGAGTCGCTGCGACAAACAACATCTACAACATCGCAACGAACATTAACGGCCCTCGATCAGACTAACGGCCTGTTCTTTGATCAGTAGTTAACTCGACCAATTGTTAACATTCGAAAAACAAATCGGAAATTATTCACATTTCCTTGAGATTTAACCATTAGTTAAGTGATAATTTTTCATACACGAGTTTGAAAAAGAAACGAGTTTATTGTTTTTAAAGTTATCTCTAAAGCCAGATTTAGATTGGCAATGAAATTGCAGAAGTTGATTACTGTCTCACTCTAACTTTCAACTTAGCAAAAGAGCAAAATTGTGCTTCTTGCTCTACAGCTGAAGTTAAAGTAAGACAGCAATCAACTTCTGCAATTTTAATTGCTAGTGTAAACCTGGCTTAAGTATGGCTGTATAAGCTAGTAGAAAACCGGCTATAAATTAACCTTTGATACAGTTTCGTACCTAAAAAATCGTAGCCAGCTTCGAATCGGGAAAAAAACCCGGCCTAAACTAAACTGGACCTCTATTCAACTGCGTTATAACGATATCGTGTTTGACGTGTTTTAGAATCGTTCATGTCACAGTCGCCATTATTGTAAATGACATAAGTTATGAAAACGTTGACAATACGGAAACAGGTCAAATATGATGTCGTTATTACCGTGTAGAATCCCAGCCCTGGGAACCGATTTTTGACTTTAGAGCGTTCGATTTCAAAACCCAGCAGTAGAAAATATTCGAATGCGACAATTTTTCACGCTTTATTTTCGAATGGTACTAAATTCCATATTTTTGAGATTCTCACTCGAAACTGAGGGATTGACTAAATAGTACTGTAAAGTTGGAACGCGTTTCATTATACGCAGTAAGTCGATGTTTTACCGGTTTTTTGTAATTCATATTTTGAATGCGAATAAATGTGTGAAACTATCAAAAGTTGAAATTATAACAAGTTAATTATTATTTAAGTGCGAGTGAGATTTATTACGCTATTTTACAAATTCTTGACTGGTTATAAATTTAGGTTAAATGAAACGCTTCCTCGTCTGTGGATGTCTATGTCATTGCTAGGTTTCTTTCTTTCTTTCTAGATAATAGTAACTGGTTAGAACATGCAATTGTTTTGTAACATAATTGGAAAAACTTTATGTTGTATCCATAATAATCACACAAAACTAATTAACTTACCTTTGCGTTAATACTTAAATCACATGGTCGTTGAGCATCCGAGACAAACGGCCTTAACTTATGAATTAAATATCTGCATAGGCTTTTACTTAATCTGTAATTCTTCTTAAATTTATTTTCGCTTTCGAGAAATGGCTCGTTTCCTAATTCCGCTAGCCGAAAACGCGGCGGTTGCGCAGGCACAAATTCATCTTCTTCCTCTTCATTATTATTTACTAAAATTAAATACTCCTCCAGACTTGCCATACCTATTGTAATATTTTATTTTATGTCGCTAATTTTGCTATAAGTATTATAACAATATGATTTGTTTTAGTATTAACAGGTTTGACAGATGTCAAATGATACTTTCTATTGATAGAATTCAAAACGAATGCCACGGACCACTCGTGTTCAAATTTTCTATCGCTCGCAAGTCAAAAATACCATTTTATTGTTTTTGGTTACTTTCGATTGAAACTTTCGAACGCTCGAAAGTCAAAAATCGGTTCCCCGGACTTTTACCTATTACCGATTCGTAACCGCGGTTGGTAACCAGCTTCAAAATGAGAAAAAAATATCCCGTTAATACAAGGAACTTTAGATTCCCATTTTATCGCCAGCTAGGAAACGACACTACGCAGGCCCATGACATAGCCAGCTACAAACAGGGAATAATAAATTCCCATTTTGTCGCCAGCTATGAAAATTGGCTACAAAACAGTACCAAAGGTAAATTCTGTTACTTTTAATTGATAAAATATTTATGCATTCAAATTACTGGTCTGTGAGAATAGTTGACCATACTGAACTATAGATAGTTCAAATTGCAAAGTCCCTTATGAAATATCAATGACACCATGTAAAAGAGCGTTATTAACATAATTCATTAAACCATACGTTATTGAACACATACAAACCATACTTATTTAACTAAATTTACCTGGTTTGGAAAAGGTATTCCGCCTGGTCGGCCGTTTGCAATCTGAAAACGTGCTGCTTTTTCGTATAGTCCGTCGCTTTGGTTGCTAGGGCGTGGTGTATTCTGAAATTTTAAACATCATAATTGTCTTACTAATAATAGATCATCGTCTCTAGTTCTTTTCGAAGCAAGCGAAAGCAAACATAACGCACCACATATTGTAATATAAACAATATGGGAGCAACCAGCCGTGGTAACTGACTAAAGCTGAAGGGATCCTCACCGACTCCTTCTACCACAAAACTTAATAAATCAACTTAATTAAATGTTAAATAAAAAAATATTAAGTTCAATCGACTTTCCATGGTTCCCATGACCAGATCTTGACGAAATTTAAATGGGACCACCCCATCGAGTAACATACACACAAAAAACAACATGAATTGAGAACCTCGCCCCTTTTTGAAGTCTGTTGATACAAGTTAACTTTTTGGTTAGAATAGGGCCGGTGACCGCTTAGCGAAACAACAACAATTGCATAACTTTGTTGTTTAGCGCAAATAGTTAGACCGTCATACTGCCCTCATAACCAAATGCGTAGTATCTCAAATTCAATAGCCAAAGCAGATTCAATCCTCTCCCGTTATTAATAAAGTTGCATTTGCTACAAGTTTTTTATCTGAGATACTACCATTTGTCTTAGCAGAACAGCATAGTGTTTTGGAGAAATATGGCGTATTGGATTTGCTTATCTTCAGGGTGTTACCTAATGGCGTTGTGCAGGTTGTCGGAGAGCTGGCTGCGCCGGAAGCCGTGCTCGTCCTTGTGCAGGAACAGCACCAGGTCGCGCAGCGTGCAGTAGAACATCTTCCAGCCGCGCCGCCCGAACGGGGCTGCCACACACACATGATACATTATTATTACGGCGGTTAAACTTTTCAACGCCAATGACTGATATTTTCGTCATGGTTGACAGCACAAAATAGAGCCGAGTATCCATGAGGCACATTTGACAATCGCTCTGGTTTTGTATTTGACAGACAAGGATAGCTAAATAGTTCATACATACATAAATAACGTCATGCCTTCATTCCCAGAGTGGGGCAGGCCTACAGAATTACAACTCTTAAAAAAACTTGTTGTTAATTCTGTAACCACATTTTGCACAAGCAATGAAATCCGCGTTAGCTGACCAAAACACTCTTTCCCCCTTACTTATGAACGTGGAATAAGCTTGGAATAGTTTATGCCATGCTTTGCCCTTATCTGTAATTGTGACATTTGCATCTGGCAGAAAGTGACAAAGCATGGCATAAACTATTCCAAGCTTATTTCACGTTCATAAGTAAGGGGGTTTATGTCTACGCAATATGAGTGAAAAGACGTCGAATCGTAGTCTCGAAAATTGCCCTCCAGGAAGGGGTTGTATGTACAGTCAAGGGTATTAATATCTATACAGCTATGGCGTCAAGTATATGTATACATGGACCTTATCGTCAGTGGCATAGAGGTGAATCGATATTTTTGACAGCTTGGGAACGTATATATATTTATGCCCTTGACTGTACTCACTCTTCTTTCCGTTGGGGTCGCCGACGCACTTGCGCATGACGTAGCCCTTCTTGTACTCGACGGCGCGCGCCTGGTCGGGCACGTCCAGGAAGGGGTTGTATGTACTCACTCTTCTTTCCGTTGGGGTCGCCGACGCACTTGCGCATGACGTAGCCCTTCTTGTACTCGACGGCGCGCGCCTGGTCGGGCACGTCCAGGAAGGGGTTGTATGTACTCACTCTTCTTTCCGTTGGGGTCGCCGACGCACTTGCGCATGACGTAGCCCTTCTTGTACTCGACGGCGCGCGCCTGGTCGGGCACGTCCAGGAAGGGGTTGTATGTACTCACTCTTCTTTCCGTTGGGGTCGCCGACGCACTTGCGCATGACGTAGCCCTTCTTGTACTCGACGGCGCGCGCCTGGTCGGGCACGTCCAGGAAGGGGTTGTATGTACTCACTCTTCTTTCCGTTGGGGTCGCCGACGCACTTGCGCATGACGTAGCCCTTCTTGTACTCGACGGCGCGCGCCTGGTCGGGCACGTCCAGGAAGGGGTTGTATGTACTCACTCTTCTTTCCGTTGGGGTCGCCGACGCACTTGCGCATGACGTAGCCCTTCTTGTACTCGACGGCGCGCGCCTGGTCGGGCACGTCCAGGAAGGGGTTGTATGTACTCACTCTTCTTTCCGTTGGGGTCGCCGACGCACTTGCGCATGACGTAGCCCTTCTTGTACTCGACGGCGCGCGCCTGGTCGGGCACGTCCAGGAAGGGGTTGTATGTACTCACTCTTCTTTCCGTTGGGGTCGCCGACGCACTTGCGCATGACGTAGCCCTTCTTGTACTCGACGGCGCGCGCCTGGTCGGGCACGTCCAGGAAGGGGTTGGAGCCCCCGCCGCGCGGCAGCTCGGCCGCGCCTTGCGCCGCCGGCTCGGTGTCTCTGCGAGGAGGATTACTCAGTCAAAAAAAAGGATGAGCTGGATAAAAGTGGCCTCAGATCGTGCTTGGTGGCGTGCAATGAGAGGCCAACGTCCAGCAGTGGACTAGTATAGGCTGATGATGATCATATTGATCATGAATAGAGTAAATAAGGGACCTCAAAAAGTAACAAATCCGGTATTATTTGTAAAAAAATGTTATACAACCCGGTTCGAGCTATGCATTTTTTAAATTGTTACACAGTATGTGTAACACGCGTTTCACATACTAGGCAGTAAAGCCGTAAAACACAGAGTGCAAAGGAGGCGTGTTTCCATACTAAAAAGCGTCCTTAAAGTGAGGCGTTTTATCCTCTCTATGTGCATTTGCCGTTTTATTGTGAATAGGGGGGTATTATACTGACAGGGCCCACTGGAGCGGCTGCGTGCGGATGGCGTGGTAGAGCGCCTTGAGCGTGTCGCGCGGGAAGTTCTCGCCGTCGTTGAGCTCGGCGAGGTTGTCCACGAACTCCGCGCACGACATGCGCCGGAACCCGCCCGCCGCCAGCCCGTGCAGGTCCGTGTTCAGCAGCATGATGGCGCACGTCAGCGTGTGCACAGCGTCTGGACAACACACACACATTACAATTATTACCAGGTAGCGGAGTTATGATAGGTCAAAATTGAAATGTCATAGGGATAGAGCATTTTGTTTTATCGACTTTTCCAGTTATCAATATTGTGTGATCAAGCACTAATCACTTTTACTTTAGTTCTTGGTTTTATATTTAAATCGAAATGTCATTCTTCATTCACATTTATGTGAACTTCAAAAATTTAATTTGTAAATGTTATGTAATTTTATTTATTAAAATAAGTGTCAAAATTGGTAAGGTTTTCTGCTTGTATAATGTATCCATAGAAGGTAACTCTATTTCGTAAAAGATAATCGTGCTGTGCTATGTGGAGCAGGATCACTTGCCAATAGTCGATGAAATACAATTTCTATCCCTATGACATATACATTTTTGCTTTGAGAATTCCACTCTAATAATTACTGTGAATATACAATGGCCACGAAGCGATAGCGGCAACAAGATTTTAATCAAAATAGAACTGCTTCGGTTTTATTCTAATTTCGTGGCAATGTGCTACATAAGTGAAGAAGTAAAAACTGGAACGAAGAAACAAGTACAGTACATTGTAGTAATTCACAAGTGTCAACTAGCCTTCTAATCAGTGAACGCACGCACCTTGCGAGTTGAACGTGCCGGGGTTGCATTCCAAGTACCGCCGCGAGAAGTGCACCAACACCCGCTCGCGCTCCTGGGTCTCCCCGCTGAGCGCGAACCGCGCTAGGAACTCCCTGAGCGCCGCGTCTAACGTTGAGCCAGCGAAGTCGAAGTGTTTCACGTACTCTTCCGCCACCGCGCGGGAGAATTCATTGCTGGAAAGGTAATGTTTTTTTTATTACAGTTGCTCAAAAAGTGGTACTTTTCGTAGGCTGTTTTACCTTTCCATTTTTTTTAATGTAATTTTGTTTTAACTCCCAAGCCGTGCATCCGACCAAAGAGTTTGCATGTTCAACCACTTTTTTATTAAGTAGTCATTTAGCATAGAAACTACACATTAGGCAATAAATTTAAAATATTAAAATTACATAAACACATACCACACATAAAAATGCACTAGATAATATTTAAAAAAAATCAGAGGGCTTATTGTCTAACGCACTCGCAATCACGATCGTTTTCATTTTGAAAATCGAACGCTCGTCTGCATACAATATGAAAACAATTGGGTTATCCCAAAAAAAATACCACTAGTATTTTTTTTTTTTTGATAAAATAGACTAATTGAAGACACTAATTTCACGGTTTTTGCATTTAAATCAATATATTAATTTATTTTAATTTTTAAAGAAAATGTTTTTATGACGTCACTACAAGCTGGTTTGTTTGAGAAATGCTTTAAAATTATTGAATTCGTTTGAGAGTACGCGTTTCTGTCAGATCACGTAAAATGTCAATGTCAAGTCATGTCAATATAGGTAAACTAAAGTATTAATGGTATTGTGAACGTTATATTCTTATACCTAAATCATACTTACATTAGAGCTTTAGCTCCACGTATTTCAGCTACGTTGTGATTGGAGCTGTCTCCCAAGTATGTCAATATCCTGACTATAATTATCCACTTTGGGTAGATTAGTGGAATCAGCCCTTACAAAGTTTAATAATGTTTAAGTACAGCGTTGGTCGTCATTATAAGCAAGAATATCGGTATCTAAGATCTGGCGATGATCAATATGTGTAGCAGGATCGTCAGATTCCGTAGAATTTGAAGTAATGTTGTTAAAATGCAGAAAATCAGAAAACGAGTAGTTATATGTTGCACACCAAACAAACCGAAATTTTATTTTTAGTTCGTCGAGTTTGACAATTTCACCCACAGACTAGCCTACGGGCGGAGGTTCCAAAACGGACTTGTATTTTAATCATACCATTTTTTTAAAGATCTGACCTTGTCATGTTTATATACAGTTAAAAAATTTCTTAATTTTAATAAGCGTTAAAATAAAACATAAATAAATAAGACAAAATTCGATATACATTATTTATTTATTACTGCATTCCGGACTCATATTATATGCAGTACTATGGTTGATTACAGATTAGACACAACTTACCAATGAAGATCGTGACGTCACTAAATTACAGGTCAAATAATGTCAAATGATAAATTAGAAATAACTATTTAATACTAATTTTGTAAAATAATCTGATAACAGGGAATGGTTCTACAACCCTTTTTCTCGAAATGGTTTTTGAATCACTATACATTACAAAATTATGGGATAACCCAATTGCTCCATTTTGAAGCCGGTTGCGATTGCGAGTGCGTTAGACAATAGCCCCTCCGGTCTCATCATGATGGCTGAATCTGAATTAGTATTACGAATGATCGGATAGCCGTTACCGCTGGTTAGTACAGTATTTATGCTTATTGATTTGTCTGAATGGCACAACCGTTATTGCCATGTTATAAAGTCCGTGTCAATTAAAAGTAAAATTGTCTCTTGTAATAGTTTTATTTACGATTTATTTTTGCTTTATTGATTATTTCTGCAAATGTATTAAAAAACGTCGTTTGATACACGTGCGGAACTGTCAATTTAACTCGTCCCGAGTCTAGTCTCTCACTTGCAGCTCGGGCCAAAACACACCGGGACTCGTGTAAAATGACTAACTTTCCGCACTTGCATCAATGTGTACTTTTTTTTTTGTGATCCTCCTCTGCCTTCTATTTAGCAGTAATTTTAATTTTAAATAGTTTTTATTTGCGCACGAGTTTTTGTGTAAGTGCGAGTAACTTTGAAGTTTTTACTTAACTTGAAATTTGGTACTCCGTCACTATAATAATATATTATAATTATGAAATCCTTTATTTGGTTTTCAGTTTCCTATTCTTGTTGAATATGTGTAATTGTAACTGTTGGATCTCTAAATAAATAAAATGGTAAGCAATCCCTTAAGGTTGGCTGAGTAGTCATGGGGATGCGTTATAAAGACTAGTAAACCTAGCAAAGATACAAACGCTTGTGTTCTGTTCTATCCACGAAATGTACGGAGTTTATATAAACAATGAATGAGTTACAAATAAAAAGTTGATTAACCCAATCGCTGCAGCAGTTTAATTACAATTAGGCTGTTTGCTTCTTTGATTCCTGTTAAAGACAAGTATCTTAAGTTTTCTATGAAACTTTTCGAATGTGCGACCAAAATTTTGTATAAAATATATAATAAAATATCAAATGGTGACAGACAGTGAATACTATTAAATTTAAAAAGCAACTACACCAGTGGCTTACTAATAAAAATGTGTATAGTTTAAATGAATTCTTTGATATATACTACTTATAATAATTTAATTGTTATAACCGTGACATGTATGAAATATGAATGGTACCTACCTATGAATAGTTTGTATTAAGAGACAAATCTGTCATTTTTGCATACCGAATATGGTTAAACATGTAAACCTACCAATCGATAACTACTTATGTATGTTAACACCACACTGGTAATGTTTATTGCAAATAAAGTATTCTTATTCTTATTCTTAGCCATACAATTATAAGGATACTTTTCGTCACAACGGAACTTTTCTCGCCTGCGTTGTTAGCCGCTTACATATGGTCCAACTTTTTGAGCCTCACCCTTATACTATCTGGTAATAGTTGAGTAATGACACTGACTTTTTACTGAGATGCCTGGAGACGTCGGACTTCTTGAACCCGTCGAGGTGGTAGAGCCGCTTGGCCAGCCGCTCGGCGGAGGGGATGTCCACGGCCTTGGGGCTGTAGTGGAACGAGTGCAGCGAGTCGCCGTCGGAGCCCTCGTCCGACCCGCCGTCCGACCCGCTGCCCAGCTCCTAGAGTCAAATGACACTTTGTTTATTTATTGTGAAACCGATTGACGTGAAATTTGGTACAGAAATAGTAGTTAATAAACACACCGTAATAACCTTTAACCTACCACCAAGCAGTAGAGTTCGCATTGTAGTGTTCCGGTGTGGGGATAAAACAACCGTTAAAATTACTAGCACAGAAGCATTCCATCTTAGTCCTCAGGGTTGGCAACGCATTTGAAGTCTTAGGATTACAGTCTTGAAATTGTAGTCTATAAGATGCCCGAGTGCTCGTGTGCCTTCTCCTTGCCATTAAAAGACACAGGGTACTTAAAGGTACTTAAATGTACTGGTATAAATGGCTAGCAATTAGATTTTTTAGAGATTTGGATTAGCTATAGAATAACTTACTGAGCAAGTTGTGCTAGTCAAAAAGTACTATTGCAGGACCATTCGGCAGAGTGAACATCGTTTGCGGTGACGTGGCATAGCTACACGCCCTTTATTAAGATATTAATTATTAACTTACTAGGTGAGAATAGTCTACAAAATCGAGCATACCTGATACCCATGATTCTCCGGTAAACTGTGACCATTCTCCTTCCCATTCTGCGAGTAACTATTATTATTATTAACGAGCTCCCCGTTCGCGTTCTGTTTGTCCGGCCCTTTGACTTGTATTACTATTCTGTAGTCGTTGTTGTCGCCGTTGAGGGTGACGTCGCTGCCGTGGTCGTTGGAGTAGGAGGAGTTGGACTTGGCGCGCTTGTGGCACGGCTCCGACACCAGAATTGTGGAGTCCGAGTCCGAGGGGTCCGAGAGCTCCATGCGGGGGCACTCGCGGCCCGTCTCGAACATGTCGTCTTGGTCTTGGTAGTCGGGACTAGATATGTTCGACACGGCTTCTGAGAGGCTCATGTCACCTGGAATACATAGAAAGTTGGTTTTATTTCGTATCGTTTTCTTGACTTTTACTTGCGTTGGGGCTTTCTGACCATGTGCTTTTAACGCGTATTCTTGCGTGAAACGGAACCATAACGGTCTGTGAAAAACCTCGACGCTTAAACTGCGTAGGTGTCAATAATGTCCATACCAATTTAGCTCTTGGCGACAGAGTGTTTCACCCCTAAACCAAGTCCGATTTTCAGGATTTTTGAATATGTAGTAGTTATTATTGAAAAGAAACGAAATATTTATTTATGGTGTTAATGGTAGCACCGTAGTTCTGCGGTGGTCCACCTAACTCCATCCACAACCAGGATTTTATTCTACTTTGATATAGCTCATCTTGCTTCAATCTCGTTAGAACACTTTTGACGTTGTGACTATCATTCACTTGACAGTAAGACTGGCAAGAGTGTAATTACAATAGCACAGTAAGATAGCCTAAACCAAAGGGGCGTAAAAGCCTACGTAAGTACCAGGAAGTCATAACAATAGTTGTGGTTTAAATGGAATGTTAAGCGGGACAGTACCGTTGAGCGGGCGGTGCACGTGCGGCAGCGTGCGCTGCGGCGGCGTGGCGCGCGACGACATCACCGACGACGACACCGACGTCGGCGACGCCGGCGACGACGAGCTGAGGCCGACACAGTCATACTTATATTCTTTACAAACGGACTAGAATAGGCCATAATGACAAAACATGATAAACCATCGGAGCAAAACGATTCAGGTGACATTATGGTACGGTAGTGTCTAAATACAAAATTTTTCACTTTGCTTGAAATAAAAGAATAATACCAAGACGGACAAATTACATAATAACAGCTTATAGCGCTATCTTTAACTCTCAACCCGTCACTCAAATACAGAAAACGAAAACTACTGTTGTTTATGGGGTTACTTTTGAAACATAACGGTACATAGACAACGTTTTCAGAACGGAGACCGAGGACACGAGAAATTAGCAACCTGTAGCTGGGTATTCGTGGCTTTCCAAGGAAATAAGAAAAAAAAAAACTACTTTATTCCCTATAGACAAAAGGTATTTAGTAATTTTAGAGCATGAGAAGTGACAAGGTCGCGGGCATGGTCTAGTGTATGATGTTATTAATGTATTAAGGGCTGTGGTACCGTTGGGACATGCCGTCGGAGATGGAGGTGGAGTTGGAGGCGGCGCCGGAGCCGTTGCAGTGCCGCTCCGAGGCGGACAGCACGGGCGCGTTGTACGTCCACACGATCCTGGGGGCGGCACACGTTACTCGAACGAACGGCCACTCGAATGGACGATACAAATGGCGAAAAAGGTAATAAAAACAAAAGCTGGTGGAAAGAAGAGGTAAAAAAATCAAAGTGCGAGTTGGACTTGCTTACGATTCAGTACCATACTTGTAACGGGGCCGCTTAAATTTTTATTATTTGTTGTTAAAGCGGAAATTTAAATACAATACGTAAAAAAACTGGTGTTCTATTACGGATCATATGATAAAGCCCGCTGACAGACAGACAGCGGAGACTTAAACCATCGGAGGCTTAAGCACAGATCCCTGCTCATAATTTGGATATCTTTTTGTATTTTTTTACGCTTAATTTTATGGACTATATCGTAATCAGAAGAGACTAGAACTTGGTACTTTTTTGACCTCCCGCTTACGAGGGGTTAACAACCATCCTAAAAATGGCGAATGCAAAGGACAACACAGGAAATGACTGACGAAAAAAGCAACTCAAAGAAAGGTGGTTTGAAATAAAAATCAAAGAATGGCAGGTGGAAAACACGATTCAAAGAAAGGCAGGTGAAAAGGATAAAAGAAAGCCGGGCAAAAAGATAGGCAAGCCAATTGAGGAAAACCGCTAGATGAGAGGTGGAGCCTATATCCAGCTAGACCACAGCTGTTACGATGAATGGTTACAAGGACCCGTTTCTCGGAACTCACTACACATGCAATATCAGTTCAATCTTTACAATTCTCTAAGAGATTACAAGTTAATTGCACCACAATAACAGTCGAGCAAGAAACGGGCCCCAGATGAAAGGAATAATCATACCAAATCGCATTTGTCAGATAAATTCGTAACGTAGAACTTTTCCGACAAAATATTCTATCTGTCTGCAACCACGTAACAATGATGCGCGTATTATGTACCCTATCGGACCGTTATAAATATGTCTTGCCTGTCTCGCTCGGCGTCGGACTCCGACCTCGGGCCAGGAGTAGCCGAGTCCGGGCGCGCGTCGAGCAGCGTGTTGAGCGATGACGTCACATCCTCCTCCATGTCCACCGCCACTGCGCTCAGGGAGGAATCCTTCTGGAATTTGATGTGTATAAATTACTCACTGCGTGTCACAGCATCGAGATTTAAATAAACGTTTCAAAGTGGTGTGTCTATTTGAATCTTTTGTCTTTGATAAACGGTAGAAGGGCATCTTCGGCGTCGTTGTATGGATATGACAGCAACGCCGTCAAATAATTACCTACAGCGCGCCACGCCCCGCCTTACCTCTCTCTCGCCTGTTAATTAGGGTTGTCACAAGTATATAATACTAACTAAGCCCGCAACCTCGTTCGCTCAGAATTAGTTTATTTACCTGTAAAACTATACGATAAACCATAATCTTTTTTTTTTTATACCAGCAGAGTAGGATAAAAAGTAAAAACAGTTAAAAGGTGCAGTTTTAAATAAAATGCTTATCCGGTACTCGTATCAGTGACGTATAGTACGAGTACATACCAAAAGCAAGCCTGAATGCGAATCGCATTTTTTTACTGTAGTGTTTTAAAACAAGTATTGTTAAATCTAAACAAAAAGTGAATAGGTAAATAATGTAGTTATTTAATTCTTTCTTTTTTTACGCTGTATATTTAATGTGTTTATGTTACAAATAATAAATAACGATTCAAACTTCGTTGATATCGTCCTACAATTATCGTAAAGCACGTGGTTAAATGCAGAACTAACAATTTCGTATGGTAAAACCAGTTTACGTTGAAAGTGGCGCCTTTGAGAGCTTCATTTGAAATATTGTTGCACGTTTACTCCAAGCGCCGATTCTGGGTGGCAACCCGGTAGTGTTTGCTGCAATAAGTACTCCTGAACTGTTGACAGGCCACGCGGGAGCGCGCGTGGTGGGGATGAAGTTACCCTTCTAATAGTAGTTAATCTTATGCCTCAGATGTGAATTAGCTAAATGAAAAGCGGTGGTGTTGAGTTATGGAGCAGTAGTTACCTGTAGATGGTCCTCGGAGCGCGAGGTGCGCACGGCGAGCGGCGCGCGCGCGGCCAGGTCGCCGGCCGCCGCCCCGCCGCCCGGCGACGCCGGCTGCGACGAGAACCTGCCGAACCCGGGGGGACGTCACACGAGCCGTTACCGCATTCACACGAGCCCCTTATGCCCAGGGAACTGCCCAGCAAGAGACTCTTCATATTCTAATACTCATTTTAATTAACGGCTTTTACTCCTGTTAAGGTCTATTTCGCCAATTATTTGTAGACACTCCCCTGAACTTATTAGAGAAATAAGTTCATGGATATAACACGCGAGGACAATTGTTCTGTGAGTATTTTTCTTGTGGACTAAACAGAAGTAGATGGGGTTAGCTCCACGCGCTTCTGTCAAGTCCGAAAATGTAAATAGGTCACTCGCGGTGTCACTTCTCATGCCGCTGCCAATGTATGGCGCTTCTTCAACTATCGGTTTTTTCTTGCGGAAGTCAAAGGACGGGCAGCACGTGAACGAGCGCGAGTGAATGTTGACATTCAGCCCACTTGCCGCCAGCGCCATGAGAAGTGACCTATTTACATTCTCGGGCTGCCGACTTTTCTGCAGTCATACTGCAGAAAATTACGGTAACGATGGGTACCGGTATAAATCCGCTTAATGTTTGATATACATGCGGTTTAGAATCAGAAACCGTATGCCCATATTTATGTATAATATAGCTGGCTAACGAGCACACAGGCCATCTTAGGCCGCTTCCTGACTTGTCGGTATGCTTACAGTAAACACGGAATCGGCAAGGGTTTCTAGGCAACTGGTGGCACCTACTGGTGGCTGGTGGTACGTTTTACTGCACGCATACCGACAAGTCAGGAAGCAGCCTTATGGTAAGCGAGCTAAGGACCGCACACTTCTGTAACCTCAAGACCGCAATGCGTTAACAACCCTGAGGCCTAAAATGGAATGCCTCTTTGGTAGTTATTTCATCGGTTGTCTCATCCCCATGACGGAATGCAATAATGCGAAAACTACTGCTTGGCGGTAGGTGAAGCAGTTTCTTTTACAAATCAAACGTGATGTCATAAGAAGTAGATAGAACTGTAGTCGGTTAGAAAAAAGGAACAAACTGAATATTATATAACGGGAATAAAAGCTTGTAGCGACATTTGAAAGAGTACGAACTAAGTAACATCATGGTCACATCTTTAAGATAACACTATGGTGATGTTCTTTGGTGTAGGCTTGTTTGTGATGATTGTACCAAAATCCTTGTAGAGTTGAAAAGTGGAAATTATAACACAGTTTTATTAACCATTTATCGAAACAAACATCACTACCCGACCCGGTTATTTTGCAGAATTATGAATTTTAGTTAAACAGAGCAAGGCGGCGCAAAGCGTCAGGATTCTTATGTATTAAAAAGTGCGTCGCAATGAGCAACGCGCGGCGGAGGCTTTTTTAGGATTCCGTAGCCAAATAGCAAAAAACGGAACCCTTATGGATTCGCCATGCCTGTCACAGCCACTTTTCTCCGAAACTATAAAAACTATACTGTTGAAACTTGGTAAGTAGATGTATTCTGTGAACCGCATGAAGATTTTCACACAAAAATAGAAAGAAAAAAAACAATACATTTTGGGAGTTTCCCATACTTAAAAGTGATATACTCAATTTTTTTTTTCATTAAACGCGTGGGGTATCTATGGATAGGTCTTTACAAAATGATATTGAGGTTTCTAATATCATTTTTTTCTAAACTGAATAGTTTGCGCGTGAGCCACTTCCAAAGTGGTAAAATGTGTATCCCACCCCCCCCCCCCCCCCCTGTAACCTTCTAAAATACGAGAATGATAAGACTAAAAAAAATATATGATGTACATTGCAAACTTCCACCGAAAATTGGTTTGAATTGGAAGATCTAGTAAGTAGTTTATTTTAATACGTCATAAATCGTCTTGCTGCTACGCTTTTTTATGCTTTTTTATGTCGCCCCGCATCGCACTGTCGTTGTTGTTGCGTTTGCGGCTTTATGGTGTCGAGGAATACTCACTTGTTAGCGTGGTCCCCGAGCAGGCCGGTGTCGGGCGACGAGTTGTGTCGCTGCGCCACCTCCGGCCGCCCGCCTAGTCGACCTTCGTTCGGCGACGCAGGGGTCGAGTTGTACCTACACATAACAAACGGGACCAAAATATTATTTATTTAGTTTGACGCTCGCGACAAAGTGAAGAAGTCGTTCGTTAACTCCAACAGTGACAGTATTCAAAAAAGAAAAAAATATTTTTTTGCCGCGATAATGTCACTATTGAAAATGCTTTATTTTTATCCCTTAACATTTTTGATGTGTGTGGTTTACATTTGCAATCCAACAAAAGGGCACTTAAATAAAGAAGTCGCTATAACCAAATATTTATCTAGAGTTTTCAATCCACGATGATGCGTCTCGTCATTAGGTGTAAACAAAGCGAGCAGCCTCGCGAGGCAATTGCCGCGCGAAGAAGCTCAGGTCATGTGACCGTGCTGCGCAATGCACGGCTTGCCGCGACCGATACGTCCGCTGTCGGTTTTTGACTAAGCTCAAAGGCGCCTCGGCCGTTTGCCCTGCGCATTCTAAACGTACACTTATTGTATGGCGCCACATGTAAACACAATCGAATCTGTCAAACTGGCAAACAAGACGTCTCGGGTTTGCCAATGAGTGTACGAAATGTCATCTCACCGAGGCTGCCAACGCGCGGAAGCGGCCAGGGCCCCTATTCTACTTCGTTAAAACGATGTTGCGTTTCACGTGTTTTATTATCGTTTTTAATTCGACCGCCATTCATTACAGTCAAGTACATACATAAGAGTAATCAAAACCTTGACAATCCGGAAACACGTTAAAGGCGATATCATTTTTACCGTGTTGAATCTTAGCCCAGGTTCCTCGCGAGGCTACTCGGTCTGTGTGGACCCGCCTTATAAAACAAATGGAAGTCACACGGCGACGTCTATATCCTTAGTAAATACCCAATTTCGGTTACATATTTCTACCCAGGCTAATACTATACTCGTTTTTGATGATGGTCAAGATTAGAATAATGACGGTCAAATACGCACACATGTCTCCTTTAATAACGTAGCCAATACTGCAAAATATTTCTGCAAATTTTCTAATAATAATTAACTACTTATAAGTTAAAATAGAGACGGTGGTTTTTCATTTCTAATTTTGAATTCGTTAAGGCAAAAACGGGTGCAAAATAACACTTATTCTCATGTTAAAGAAACTAAATATAATTGAAAAATACCTGTGGTAGTGTGTGCGGTGCATGGGCACATGGTTGTTATGGTGCGGGTGCTGGACGCGCGTCAGGTTGAGCATCAGGTCCCCGGTCATCATGTACGCTTCAAACTTGGGCTGGTGCACGCGCGGGCGCCGGTCGTCGAGCAGCGCCTCGCAGCTCTCGCCGGACGTCGCGCCGGACCCGCTCGACGACGAGCTGGAAGAGCTGGTCGAGTTGCTGTTACTGGATGCCTGGGATCTGGAATATAATATAATAAATAAATATCAGGCGACAATCTCACAGAAATTTACCTGGTCCCAGCTCTACTGCTAGACAAGAGATATACTTTATTTATATAGAAAATGAACATGAAAACTGTCTATGTGGGTTTGCGCCTTGATTGTTAGTAAATAAATATCAGGGGGCAATGTCACACAAATTGACCTAGCCCAAACTAAGCTCTAGGCTTGTACTATGGGTACTAGACAACGATAAATTTACTTATATAACAATAAAAAATATTTTAATACATAGAAAACATCCAAGAGTCAGGAACGCTCGCGCTTATCACATAAATATCTGTCCTTAGGTACCGGGATTTGAACCCAGGACCGCTAGTTTCGTAAGCACGGTCACTAAGGGCAGGGTAACCAATAACCAACGGTTCCGCACGCACGCACGAAAATTTTAAACAAGGTTTTATTTATTATCTCTATAGTTTACAGCTCCATTTAAAACCCCAAAGTTAAAGTCGAGTTATAACTTTGGCGAAGAAAATAGAAGAGATTATATGTATAAGTATAGCATTCGAAATCGATACACAATAATTGATAGGGAAAGTTTTAAAAATATTTAACACTTAGTTTATTGTATGTGTCATACAAATATTTTTAAACCTAGGGAATGTATATTTATAAACTTGGACGTGCAAGGCGTACAGTTACAATAAACTTATAGAGCCCAGGAACATAAACATAGTGATTTAAACCTGCCTTGCCATGCATTCATTTCTAAACCAAGCTCACGCTTTGATTAGGCTAGGTTCTCTTATTTATCGCAGAAAATTAAAAAATGTAATCACTTCCCAACCAGTTATTCGCAGAATTTCATTTCCCTCAATGATCATGTGTATTACTTATCAAAAGATTTCGTTTTGTTCCCCAACCTCACGGTTAGTAACTGTATGTTTTTTTTTATAAAGTGACTTTTTAAAAAGGTATCTTTGGAGTAGAATGGTTTATTTAGAAGTACAGACAAACAAAGTCTTATGTTACAAAACCGAATGTTTTTATAACGATTCCAAAGTTCTATTAAAAAAAAACTAAGTGTTTTTTTTACGAATTAATTAACTGATTACGGCATATTTCTTTTTTCTCAACAATACAGTGTTTCTACTATTAATATATTCGTTTATATACCAGATCTTCAATCAGCGAAATATGTATAATTATCTCGGTTCGACGTTCATGTAACTTTATAGAACTCTGTAATATTGGGGCAGCGAAATAACAACCAAATGAATTGCCACCTTCATAAATGCTAGTGTTTGTCTTGGTTCGTCTTCACGCTGCAACGAATCGTCAAATTTAGTTCACAGTTTACAGACGGACACGTAATACCAAAGAAGAAGGATAACTGCAATGTAGTGGTCGAAGCATTCTATACTCTACTGATAACCAGATTAAATTTAAAATGCCTTCTTTGTCATTACGGCACCAGCCTTTGGTGCCGTTTCGTAGCTAAAAGTTCGTAACCAGCTTCGAAACAGGAAAAACATCCCGTTTTGTAACTAGCAACTAAACGGGACTTTTCCATTATCGATTCGTAACTGCGGTTGGTAACCAACTTAAAAAACGTACGAAACGGCACTACGCAGCAGGCCCATTACGTAGCCAGCTACAAACAGGGAATTTTAGATTCCCATTTTGTCGCCAGCTACGAAAATTGGTTACGAAATGGTTACAAAGGGGCAGTAGGCTACCAACCATCCCGGAAATCCTACAATTACTGACGGAATAGCGATAAACCAATTCTGCTAATCCATACTAATATTATAAATGCAAAAGTGTGTCTATCTATAACTTCTTAGCGCTTAAACTGCTGAACCGATTTAGATAAAATTCGGTAGGAGATATTTTGAGTCCCGGGGGAGTTGGAAGTTGTTCAGTTCCCGAGGGAGCACCGCTAAACGCGCTACGCGGACGGAGTCGCGGGCAATAGCTTGTACGACTATAAATCTAGATGTCCGATCAAACCGGCCGGCGGCGTCTTGTACCGCACACGAAACCGTTCATACCTAATTTCACAGTCTAGACATATAAATTACAACACGACATAAATGAAGCGTACAGCGTGGTTATAAACTTTTCGATTCGCCTTTTTATTAACAATGTGAACAGTATTATTAGCAGGTTTGAAGTACAGTCGCCTGAATAATAAGTGATAAGTTAACTGAATAATAAGTAAGTAGTTAATACTGAGTTGGCTCCTTTTGCCGCAATATCTGATTGTTTTTCTTTACACTTTCGTTATTGTACTTCTTTTTTCTTACCTTTGTAATAATTTGTAACAAAAGTTTGTGGCAATAAATTCCATTCTATTCTATCATAAGTGAATCTTGAAAACTATAAAAAAGGACACCCACAGCCAGATTTTTTTAAATATATTTACCGGGAATCGATCCCGGGACCGTGAGCTTCGTAGACAGTGTCACTACCAACCATACTAAGCACGTAGCCAACGTCTCTAATGCCCCATGCCTTTCCGCATCATTTCGATGAAATTAACAAAAAAAAGGAAAAACGATAGCGTAACTTTGAATTTCGACAAACCAAATCCCAAGCGTACACATAGAAAAGCTACATAATGAGATGTTTAATCAAACCATACTGTAGTAATCAAGGTAATTTGTTCTATAAAATAACACGGTACCTCCGGGAATACACTTGATTGGTTAAACAACCGATGAAGGCAACGTCCCCATAAAAGCCCAATCATATTAAATAAAGTTACAACGGCACCGGTAACATTTATTATTTACACTCAATCGAGAGGTCAACTATGTCACAGTATAAACAGTAAGAAAAAGAAAGCAAGAAAGAGCGCCATAGCGCTGCTTTACAACCTACCAATACGACGTTGATTATGTGCGGAAGGCAGACAATTACATAAATTAACACTTCAACAAAAATACTAAACCAGTGGTTCAATTTAAACAAACGTCTATCGCGCGGCTTGCATGTGTGCGTGCCTCGACCTTACGCGCAGCCACTACAAGCAAACTCAACAGGACGCACCAAGCCGGTTTAGTCGGGGCCGCGCGTTTGTTTGCTTGTTATCGAGCGCCGCATTGACGCAACCCTAGGCCCCGAAACTCCTAAAGGGCTGGAGACGAACTACTTTACCATTTATACTATAACAACGTGTACAGAAAATTATATATTAAGAATGAGAATTTTCGTTTCTAGTAATAATTAGTATGATTTAAGGATTAATGTCAGGAAAAGTAATAGGTACTGTCCATATTTAACCCAGACACAAACACTGCCTTCCTAAGCCACAAAACAGTACCTATGTCAGATTCAAGGTTCCCTACTGTTTTACCAAATCATCATTTGGCTAACTATATTATATTACAAACTTTCAATTCGAATTTAATCGCATGTAGTTTTGTAATAGTCAAAGTCTAACATAACCTAACATTAATAAGGCCATGTAATCAATATATAAAATGGTTTAAGCGCAAATACGTTTTTGCGAAATGAAAGTTTGTAAAATGATACATTTGTCAAACGTACTTTTGGTCAAATGTGCGGGCCCCCAGATTCAATTGCCGCGTATCGGCTAAACGGATGGACCGATTTGGACAAGTTTTTTTTAAATAGACAGCGAGTTTAACTGGGAAGGTTGTTAGCTAGGATTCATTAAAATCGGTTGGGCCGTTAAAGAGTTATTATCTCTGAAAGTATAAGTGCTATTTTTTCGGCTTTTTCTGTTTAATAGTTATTCTTCAATGTAATAAGTAATCCTTGCTTGAGGAAATAATACCAATCATATTATAAGCAGTGATCCATTTCACGGGACTTCGGTGCGAAAGCTTAGTATGGATAAGAGTCCCGGAAACCCAAGCCTTATGCTTGTTATATACAACGTTTAAGCTCATACACCCGAAACAGCAGTAACTATTCCGATCACTGCATATAAGACACCCTAAAGTTAATTCGACAAGGTTTCAATTACGATGTTGATTAAATATATGGCTTATACGAGGTTAGGGTTCAAAAACGACAAAGGTAAGTTTAACCTTTATTTCACTTACGTCGTCGATCTAAAGACCTTGTAGGGTTTCTTTGGTTAGGGTTTTTGACGACACGGTGGCCTAGTTGGGAGTGACCCTGCCTCCGAAGCCAGCGGTCCTGGGTTCAAATCCGGGTAAGGGCAGATATTTGTGTGATGAGCGCGAATATTTGTTCCTAAGTCTTGGATGTTTTCTATGTATTTAAGTATTTATTTCTCTATATATAAGTATGTTTATCGTTGTCTAGTACCCATAGTACAAGCCTAGAGCTTAGTTTGGGACTAGGTCAATTTGTGTGAGATTGTCCCCTGATATTTATTTATTTACTTATTTATTTATTTTTAGGGACGGTTTTCACGTTTGGCTGTTATGTCTTTTATGATCCCCTCGTAATTATTTTACTGTTTTATTCAATCAGTTAACTCGATACATAATCTAAATTACAGATGTCATCCATAAAATTAAAGCGATAAAAATAATTTATCCATACTACTATTATAAATGCGAAAGTGTGTCTGTCTGTTACGTTTTCACGCTCAAACTGCTGATCCGATTTCAATAAGATTTGGTATGGAGATAGTTTGAATCTCGGGGAGGATATACGATAGCTTTAACCCCTTAAAATTGTACAGTTCCCGTGATAAACGACTTCTACGCGAACGGAGTCGCGGGCACACGCAACACGTTAAAAAGCAACGTTGCGTGTTGTGCTGGTACAATTAAAAAATATACATGTTTTTCTAATAAACACATGTAACAACTGTGAACAAAATTGTCTGACTATCAAATTGACACCGTTAATTGTTTGTTTTAATTAATCATTAGCTTTCAAGCTTGTTTTCCCGTTTCGGTTTAGGATGTAAACAGAGTTTGCATTCTCTTGTTTTTGTGATATATGTTTACGGAACAGGGGCCCGATAGAAGCACTCCTTGTGACAGGGAAACAACACCAATTAGGTCATGGTTACACGTTTAGTTTATTACATTACCTTAACAATTTAAATAAACGCTCTATTTATTAGAAAACGCTTGAAAAGTTCAATTTAGTAAAGCAATAAAAATGACTTGCTCAAGTATGAAAATATTAATAAACTACGTAACAATGTTGTAAAATGTATGAATGGATGTAGAATCTCACGTAATAGCAAGTTCGCGTGACAGCTTTTTAACGTGTTACATAACTCAATTATGTTACCGCGATCAAGATTAGGCGTAGCAAATAAATAAAAATGGAAATATTTTCCCATTCCAATTTTGTAAAACTACGAGTTAATATAATTTACTCGTATATTTCTCTTTTTAGCATGTCTACGTAAGCTAGCTAGCATATCTACGTAAGCTGGCTAGCATACTTACTAATAATATACTTACTTAATTACTATATACAGGGTGTCCCGGAAACCGACGATAATCCGTATATAGCTGATAGGGCTGCTAATTACCTCTTAGAAAATCCGTTTTTATGTTTTGTAAAAATGGCCTAGTTTTTGAGACTTTGTAAATTTTGTAAAAACCGAAGTTTTAACCGTAACCGAGTTTTTTTTTAAGGCTGTTGGTAATTCTGTAGTTCTGCCTACCCCACTCTGGGGAATGAAGGCGTGACCTTATGTAAATGTTATGCGATTTTTTTTCTTTTTTTGTTCAGTTTTTTTAATGCCATGACTACAAATGTAAGATTGTTTTAAATCTACGTGTTGTCAAATGTTCCTGAAAAGTAAGGCTTTTACACTGTATATTTGACAAACACTACATTTAAAAAAGTCTTACCTTTGTATTCATGGCATTACAAATACGAGATGAGGGAGAAAAAAAACAATTGTTACAAAATTGACAAATTCTCAAAAACTGAGCCATTTTTTACAAAACCAAAAATTATATTTTTGGAGAGCTAATTAGCAGCTCTGTCAGCTGTGGACGGATTACTTATGTTATAAGTAATTAATTCGAAAGTGTGTTAGATTGTTACTCCTTCATGCTGCAACGGCTGGACGGATTTGGATGAAATTTGGAATGGAGCTGCTTGGATTAACACATAGGCTACATTTTATTCCGGGTAATTTAAAAGTTCCAGAGGGAATAACGATAATCGAAATTTATGCGGACGTAGTCGCGGGCAGAAGCATTATTAGAGCCAATAGCGTGACGTGTCAGCCATAGTTACCCGACACGTCATAGCGAACAAAACGTAAAACCGCGCGTCGCGTGCGTCACTCGATAAGTGACGAAGGGGTACCCAGGGCTGTCTCAACCTCGTTACCAAGGATACCGTCTATTTCCATCCGTATGCGGGAATACATGCCTCATATAAGGAAATCACTTTCCGCTACGATCCCGGTGCCATTCTTAAAATGAAGATATATTAAAAACGCGAGGTTTTCGTATTTGATATCAACGTAGAAGTTAATATTTGTGCTGCTTCTTTTCAAATCAAAAAGTTAAAGTTTCTTTTCAAAGTCGTTTTAATTTAGGGGAAAAGTTATATGAGGTAACGACGACTTTTAAGGCTTTGAGGATCCACATGAAATGGATAACTTTTAATGGATGAAAAGGAAAAATATCTCTTAAATAATAAGTAAATATTGTTGTTGATCGATTCTATAGCCACGTAATAGTTGTTTAATCTATTAGAAGTATGCAGCCCTGCCTTGTTTTGGAAGAGGGGGCGGCCGCCACATGGCCCTAATGGTTTATCGCCACGGAAATCAGCTGTCCCAGAGTTCGATTACGAGGGGTTTAACCAACCCCATTGACGAAAACCAATTTGTCTTCACTTGTACGTTTGCCTTCCGACCGGAAAACACGGCACAATCAAAGTACGTCCTAAATATCACGTTCAAAGAAGAAAACAGTGCAAGCAACGCAGAAAAATATATTGAAAATAACTACATCATTTGAGCCTTCCGTTAGCATATGCATGTGTGTGCATGTTGCATATATGAAAATTGCTTCTTATATTGAATTTGACACAAGTACCGCGGATTAAATGTGCGTGAATCTTGTTCTGCATTATCTTAGTTTTACAGACACCCAAAGAATAGTATATCCCTCATTTTAATCGAACTACCAACACCAACGAAGCAAAGTTAAAGACGTGTCCTTTAAACACTAGCTTTCTCAATGCATTCTTTTCGGTACGGTCTAAACGGACAGAGATGTATTTTAGACTTGTCGCTTGTGTCTGTGTCCCAGACATACGCCACTGTCTGCATCATGTATGTCTCGGCGAATACCGCCTTAGCGAAGTATTCCCGACAGACCCGAGGGAGGAAAGTTTCAAATTACAAAGACAACTTCTTATTAAGTGGGTAGCATTATGTGCTTAAAGCACTAGGATGCTTCAGCTATAGTTATGGTATTTATTTACGGTTGATGGCAAATTTGCTAACATCGAACATCATCATTACCAAGTTATGTACTTTCGCCAAAATATACCTTTCTTATTACAAATCCCGCTCTACTTCTTTCGGCCTTTAGTCCTAGGCTGTAAATCAAGGAGAGGGTTAACGTAAGTTCTAAGTTAGAACTTGAAACTTTAATCATTCAAGCAGAGCCCCAAGGGTTTCCGCAAAAGCGAAACACGAAGTTACGTTAACGTTCTTTCAATCGATGCCAACACTGAACAATAAGAAAGTAGAGCATCGGAAGTCTAAATTTATATTCCAATTACCTTTTCCCGCGATCTCCTCCGCGTAAAACTAGATTGTTATTATTTTCCCTTCCTCCCCTCGTCAGTGAATATTTGCAACACAAAAACAGCCATTTCTAAAATTTCATTACATGATTCTTGTTACATTTTTTGAGCTGTGTTCTGAACTGCCGACTACTGGTACCCAAGTCAATTTTTCGTGTATCGTACTGTTTCCCCTTTCTGTATATATAGTTTACACATAATTATGTTAAACATTTATTATTACATAAAATGCAACTGTGTTTTGCAAACGCTTCAACTCCACTTTCCGCGATTAAACAATCCACTATCGTAGTTAATTTGATAATGAAAGTAAACTCACTTATCGTGGTTGGTCCGCGGGCTGTGCCTCCGTTCCGTGGAGCTCAAATACCTCCGCACGCTCGCCTTGATCTGTGGGTCTGCAACATTACACGGTCGTAAGCTGGCTCAGCACACCGGCTATGGATTATGAGGGGTTATAAGGGTTTACCAGTAATCATAAGCGGAAATCGTATCAGGCAAACATAAATAGTAAGAGGGCTTAGGGAGCTGATGGCAATTTGAAGTTGAAATTTAATTTGAGAGCGTCAGTGGCCTAGTGCCTTGAGGTGTCAGTCAACCCATGGTATAGATGAAAAACTTAAGTGAAGGGCCTGTTGTATGTGGTTGTGTACATAATTTATATGGAACTTATATCAAATTTCAAATATAGAATGTCAAACGGTATACAGATGTGTTACAACATACAACAGGTCCTTTACTTAAGTTATTCACCTACAACAACTTTGGCTGCTAGTAACCGCCATGTACCGATGAGTTTTCTATCTTAGATATACTACCCGAGGCTATCTGTGGCACCGATGTTCTTACGGTGAAGGAAAAACATTGTAAGGAAAAACATTGTAATTCCGTTGATTGTGTAAAAAAGGTATTTGCACAAAATATCCAAACCATCTGGAATATAATAATAAGGTAGCCTTTAATTCGATACCAAACATATGTAGTACACGTTCAAATTAGTAACACACAATTAAAAAAATGTCATTCAAAGCACGTGCGCAATCATTTCGCCGTGGGGTGTAAGTCTTACTAACTTTGACGATACCTAATGCTAGAGGAAGGATAACGCTCAACAAGCAGTTGAATTAACGAATGAAACAATCTCTGCTACAAGGATATTGACAAAGGTCAAGTAACTAATTTTTAAGACGACAAAACGATAATTTGTTCAGATATGAATATTATGATTTGACGGCCGTACAACCGTAAGGGAGCTTAGGGATGGTGATTTGAAGATACAATTTAATTCGAAAGCGTCAGTGGCTAAATTCCTATAGTTATTTATTTATTTATAATGTTTTCACAATAATAAAAGAAACATCATAACAAACACAATAATATTTTGATATTTTCTTGTAGGTACATGGAAAACTTCATTTTGCGGCTATTGTAATTTATTTACCTGACAGTAACTAATGGCATCTGAGTCAAAAACAATACGATAACTTGTCAAAGGCAATATGGTTTTACCCTGTAGAATAGAGGCCCTGCATGGCCAACTTCATTTCATTAGCCATAGCAGTCACTATAGGAAACTTATCAAAATGACAGCATCAAGTCGAGAGAAAGAAATTACGTTAAAATTAATTACTAGCTTTCGGCACAAAGTTCCATAGTGGGTCAACAATAACATGAGTGGGCATTTTCAAAATAAAGTGTACCCTAGTTAAGGAGAATTAATAAACAGTAACTTTTGTCAGTTTTGTGACGAAATTAGCCATATAAATGTATGGCTAATTTCGTCACAAAACTGACAAAACGTTTTTAACTTTCTAACTAGGGTACACTTAATAATGAACATGCCGAAGTACCTACTGTTTAGAATACTAAAACTTCTTAATCGTGTATTTATATATACATTTGCGTTCTTTATATGAGGTAAATATAAAAAAAATGCTGACTCTTGACATGAGCTCCCTACGCACGGACAGCCCGTCGCAAACGGAAAATCGGGTCATATAGGTAAAAGCAAAGTCGGCAACATCTTCATTATTGCATTATTGAAACTATTCAGGTATTGTTTTATCAATTGGCTTACTCTATGCAGAAATGGGCAACGGGTACCCAAAAGTAGGAGGTATTATCCTATGGTATTTACCGGGTATACACCCAATTTATCTGGTAGTTTACATATCGTCGTCTCACTTACTCAGACTCGTATCTGCATTTTTTTTGCTGTTGGTAATTTCATTTCATTCATTTATACTTAGAAACAATGACTTTACCAACAGCAAAAAAAATGCAGATTTTGAGTAAGTAAGACGACGATATACACCCAGAAACCCAAATATATACAGGTCGGTGGGTATATTGGGTAAGTATCCGCCGCCCATATCTTAACCTACGTCGTACATGTCGGTTACTTTGCTTGTGTATGATTCAATTACATTATTAAAGGGAACAAAGCCACTGTGAACGAGTGTTAACCCGGCGCGGGTCCCGCAAACTACTCTAGTCCACATCGCATTTCGCACCTCATTCCTTGCGGCTTACTCCGCCGACTCTCCCGAGAATACTCCAGGAATTTTATAACTCGCACGGCATAAGCTCGAATGCCATAGTTCACCCCCACCACACAGCGAGATAAATTATTCTTATCAACTCACCCTTCCTTAGTCTTAAAGTGACGGGATCCGACGATAGTCGCAAACATTTTAAAACTGGAACAATCAATTTATTTACTTGCTAAAACAACATAAATAAATCGATAACATAAACACAACTCGTGTCGACGCAGCCCAAGAAAATGGAATAAACTCATCGAACAATTGAGAGTGGTGTTGTCGGTTTTTGTTTCACATGTTAGGATCTTGATAACGACGGGAAATTTCGTGGGGGCGCTGGAAATGAGTTGTGGGTTGTATAAGCGAGGACCGGTGGGCAGCGGGTTCGAGGCAAGACGACTTCCCTGTGTGAATACATGGGTGTTTTTCCCACGCGGGTACAGTCGTGCGGTTGCTTGAGACAGCCCGTAACTTGACTCGGGAAGGAAAGGCTTATAAGACTGTAGCTACGTGTCCACGGAATAGATCCTACAAAATGGCCACCGGAGCAGAGGCAGACAGAGAAGGAGATGCGGGATGACTTGGACATGTTTCGAAGCTAGTGGGGTAGGAGTATGAACTCAATAGGGACGAATGACGGAAAAGTTGGGATACTTAACACTAAAAAACGTGTCTACGATCTTGGTTAAGTGAGTGTCGCATGAACCAAGATCGAGACAGGCAAAAACACGTAGTTTTTACACGCTAACGGGTCAAGTAATGCTCATCAGCGAGCTAGTGAAATATATCAAGAGAATTACAGCCCTGATCGAGGGTATCGCGTGTGCCGTCCGCGCGCGCCTCAACGCGATCATTCTATTAGTGTTAAGTTAATCACTTCACAGGCGCATACAATTTTTTATTTACAAAGCATTACTGGCCACTAAATTACACACTTAAGTTCAAATTAGTCACGATAAAACAGAAATACCGCTACAAATTATAACTAGAATCAGGTTTTATTACAAATTCTTAGGACTTATGTCAACTGTCATTGCATTATTTCTTTCTTTCTTTCTTCTTTCTTTTGATAAAATGGCAAATTCCTTACCTTCTCTGGTACTGAACCGGTTTACATCAGTCCCATTAACCTTGAGCAATACGTCTCCCGCCTCCACCTGTGAACCGAACGATCCATTTGTATTGCAATGTCCAATTTCAAATTGATATCACCGCTGCAACTTTAAAGGGAACGTTATATGCCTGTAGGAAATAAACGATATTGCGTGGGCTTCTCTGATACGGAATCGAGTGTCCTTCTTAACTTCCTATATACGTTTCGCAGGATAGCGAAATTCCATGTTATTTTCAGTTTATCACTGTGGGTGTCTCTTTTATGAAGTGGGAATAAAGCGAGCATTGTGTTTCAAGAGGACGCGCCTCCTTTTTACTATTAATAGGCTATTGTGGTACACAAATAGGTCGGCATTTAGGACTTAATAGCGTTTCGATGTTTCGATACTGTGTCAATTATCAATAATAGAGCTCATTATAGGTACGTCAACTACCTAAGTGTACAGGGCGTTAAGCAAGCGTAACATTACTTACACGCATAATAATATTATATATAAGACTGCATGAATTACATAAATATAGGGCTCATGCCAACACGCCCTCTTTGTAATTATGTGAATCTAGCTGCAGGCCAGCCGTAACTACTCAGGCTGAATTGATGAGGTCACTTTGGAGTTTTGGAAGACCAGAAAGTAATAATATGCCACACAAAAATCTCAAGAACTACCGAAAGTAGATAAGTGTTTTTTTTATGATCAGGAACACTTCAGGTGTTCCGGTAAACGACGAGCTTTGAAGTGCAAAACATAAAACAAAACAATTACTTAATAAAATGTTGTCTTTTTACCACATTGCGGCATACTATTTATAGCTGAAATGGCCCTTCGCCAGGGTACACAAACCGTTTAATTTTTAATTCAGTCCATTATTATTAGGCAGAACCACGTGCACGCTTCGGCTTGCCAAATTGTCTTCACCGGAGCAAAGCGTGCAAACAAGACAATTCAGAGAGAGTTATCACTGTTTACACAACACAACTGGCCATTACATTAATCTCTTCCATATCCTTGCACTGCCAATGGTACACTGTAACGTTTACCAACGATTAAACGCGGAAAGATTTCACAAACGATAATAGCTCGATTGGTAAATTAATTTATTTGCACTTTTGTAATCGACGCTCGGTGGAGCAAGAACGGTATCCGATATGGGAGTTAAAACATGTTCGAGTCGAGGAGAGGCGCGCGCGGCACGACCGGGCGCCCGCAGAGCGCTCCCAGACTGTCAGGTCGTTATCAGAGGAGGGTCCACTAATGGATTGAGCATAGAGATAAATTAGATCAGCTCCCAGCGAAGGGCGCAGCGGAAGTAGGCATTTAACACGGTCCCACGTGCAAGGTGAGGTAGAGACATCATTTATTGGAGACATGTTTATTTTACTACCGATCATAATTCATATTACGTATCTATTTACAACTGTTATTTTTATTTGCATTAAGGTCTCGGTCAAAGATCTAGAGAAAATGTTTATAAACAAACAGAACTCGAGTCGATTTTCTTGCAGATCATAATGACACATTTGGGTAAGGACCAAATAGTTGGACCATAATTAAGTGTAGTTAACCATACAAACAACAAAAGTGAAAAAATGGTGACACGAAGATTATCCCTACAAATGTATGGCTAACTTTCGTGTGACAACGGCAAAGTTTCATAGAAAATTTAATTGAGTGAGTTGGCGTGGCCAATTCTTTGGTCCTTACCCATTTACAGCTGCTACTTTAGTTTGTATTCAGGACTTGCTGAGATTTCTAGAACAAGGGAGTAAACAAATCTTGTAATTGTTAACTTTAAAATATAGTCAATCATTAACACCTACTTGTGAGTTCAATCTCGAGAAGATCGCTATAATTAAAGTTAATTTGCAGCTGCTAATTGCAGGTGGTTAAATAACACAACTTGGGGAATGAAGTCATACTTAAACGTATGATTTCATACTGTATAATTTAAATACGTTTTGTAAGCGCGGGGACGAGTGGTGGCCGACTAGGTTGACATAAATTGTCATGGAGTAGTGAAGGAGTGTTCCTCGAAAACATGAACTTTGATGGTTTTACTCAGAGTATTGAAGAATAAAGAACATACTGTACTTATTTCGCTTGAAAAAAATGCTACTAATAGTGAGCACATATTTCATTTCACGCCTACGCCTGTCTGTCTCCTAGTAATTAAGACGCGCAACAGGCAACATAAAACTTCAGGCAAACATAAAACCCGCGTTACTTCATCAACATTAATTTAATTTAGGTCTGCGAGGCGGCATATGCAAGGCGCCAGGCTTTTCCGGGAAGAAATCATCAGTCTATTTCCTTTATACTTATCGACAACAAGATATTCGAATCTTAAAAACACAACGAACAAGCAGCAAGATTTCTGCTTTTAATCTATTTTTGTTAGATGACACATAAAGCACCGCCCACGCATGTAGGTACTTAGACTTTCTTCGCCCACCTCGCGCAACGCTTTTGTGCAGGGCCAATAAGCACGCTGTACCCTCCTATTAAAGTTTATGATTTTCTCGAAGAGCAAATTATCTAACTTTCCAGGCCAACTAGTGCAGCTTACAAGAGTAAGTCGGCGGAACGGAAACTTACCTATAAAACGCACACGTTTGTAGGGTTTTGTTAAGACTTCGTCTATAAAATTATCGGTAGCTACAAAACTTATGTTTAACAGAAGTATAATAAAATAACATAGGTACACATGGATATGAATCAATATCAACAGGTTTCAACGTTTTGCAAAAAAAATACATGTTGTTTAACTGGACAATTTGTAATTTCTTAATAACGTACGCGGGTACACCCTGTATGACAAATACTTGAAAAATTAAAATTAGAATGAAATATCGCAAAAACTGCACTAACCCTTAACGCTAAAAGCACTCTTGGAACTTAGCTTGTATCTGTACCAACGGATGCATCAGCGATAACAAGCTTTGTTTAAACTTACTGACAAGAGTCATGTCATGTTTAACAATTTTAATTATTTCTGAACAATGGCAGCTATAGCCAACCTAAGATTTTTTTAAGTTTGTGGTGGATTTATTTTCGTCTTACCTGTGCTAGAAAGGACGTTGGTGACTAATGAAACAGCGGAAGTGGTGATCGGTATCGAAACATCTTTCAACGAACGTATGATTAGGTACGCAGGATGTCCATTAATTTATCGAAAGGAATTTTTTCGCCACGTTTTTTTTTTTTTTTTTTTTTTTTTATTGGCTCTATCGGCGTAGCCATTTAGCCAGATGAGTTTTTTTTTATAGTCACAAGTCTAACTTAACCTAACCTACCTACTTAATTAACAGCAATCGGATTTCCGAATGCAATTCGCGGGATATCGCGTCGTAATCTTAATATGGATGCGACTCTAATCCCGCGACCGTGTCCATATATACAATGCTGTTAAAGTGTTAAACGTATTTAAATATGCCTATACCTAATTATTAAATATACAGCGAGAACTGTAAATCACCGATTTCTTTTTAAATTTTACAGCCAATAAAATATTTTAATATTGAGTATGAAGACTTACCGACGTTATTAGTTTTGTATTTAGTCTAGATATTGTTTACGAATATTAAAACTTTATATTTATTACTAATCAATTTGCCAAGATTATTATTAAAGAGAAATATTAAAATGTTTTTTTTTTTCAATAATACAAACATTTATCATCTTACATTTATGACCAGCAGTTTCGATTGAACTGATGTAAAATAAAATAGTATCATTATACCCCAACAACAATCCCCGGTCGGACACACATCCATATTAAAAGTGTTTGAGGTCATTCACCCCGTGTTGCACCGGGAAATCCGATCCGACTGGTATTTTGAAAATATCATGGTTTCAGCCGAAAATAGAGTTCAATTAAATAATAAAATCGATAAGTTACTTATCGGACCATTTGATCCATGTCTATGGACCAAGTCATCCGAACCGAACTCCTTTTCCGCAGCTCGCATGGTATGGAGAGCTAATGAGTGATGTGATTAGAAAATGGAAAGTATCAGGCTGTTTAATCTATGGCATAGCGATGATGGTGATGCCGTCACCGCATTCATTGGACAGCCTAGTTTCTAGGCTGCAGGCGCACTACCTAAGTTGGATTCCACATGATTCTACGAAAGCTACGAAGGCTGCAGAGGAAGTTTCGCGAATATAATACTTACGCACTTATTTTTGGTACATATTATACCTTGGTCTGGCCACATAGAAAAAAGTAGCAGTGGTTCGTTTCAATTGTTTTATGAAGTCGTCGAGTCGCTGCTCTAAATGCAATTGTTTCATGAAAATTTAAGAGCTATGATTTATTATGACTTTAAAAGTGGATTAACACAAAATCAATGTAGAGACCGAATGATTGCTGATTTTAGTAATGAAGCACCTTCAATGATGACAATATACAGGGATATTCAGAATTTCAACGTGGCCGTGTATTCCTCACGGACGACGTGCGTGAAGGTCGACGAAAATCGGCAGTCACGCCAGTAAACATAGATGTTGTAAGTCCGCTGATAAAGGAAGACCATGTGCCAAAGAAGCATGTGACATATCGGAGATTCAAGAGTGTTTGGGTATTGGCCCGTAATGAAAGATGTTTTTTCGTTGAATCCCTCATTTATTGTCTGATAAGCAGAACACGACTCGTGTCAATTGGTGCCGCAAAACTTTGAATAAATTCTACATAGGAAGCTTAAATGCACATTTTAGCGTCGTTTCAGGAGGGCTAGCACAGGTGGTCCGCGACTTGTTTGTCGCTCGGATCTCCCTTTCTATCTAGTCTGTAACGATAGAGACGCACTGAGCGACCAGCGAGATAATACAACTTGTGCTAAGCGTGCTACAGGTGACGAGTCGTGGATATATGAATATCCGATCAAAGGAGCTCAAGCTGTCAAAAGTTACTTATTTGTTCTCGCAGCACGACCAAAACGGGCAATGCCCATTGGTACACAACTGTTCGTTTGCTGGGTATCTTTGCTGAACTCCGATAAAAAACCCTAGTCGCCGCATCATCCTTCACCAAGACAATGCCAGCCCTTACACCGCTCGGAAAACAACCGAGGATTTGGATGGTGAAAGAGTTCATGTCATGGACCATCCACATTCCCCAAATCAAAGATACGTTACGGGGTCAGCGGTATCAGATGCTTCAAAAAGGGTATTAAGGGTCCTGATCCCTATTTCAGCATAAGTGCTTTAACGACTGGTTTGAACGCATGGAAAAGTGCATAAAATGTGTCATTGTTTCAAGTGCTTAAAATTAAACTATAGGGCAAATAAATCTGATCCGCGATTTGACTGCATCAGGGCTGGGATTCTACACGGTAAAAACGATATCGTCTTTGACGTGTTTCCGTATTGTCACCGTTTTGATAAATCTTATGTCATTTACAATAATGGCGACTGTGACATAAACGATTCTAAAACACATAAAACGCGATATCGTTATAACGCAGTAGAATAGAGGCCCAGGGCAGTTTCGCTCGAAGGCCGTACATAAAAGATCAAACGTCCTCTGATTTTATACAATTACTAGCGACCCGCCCTCGCTTGGCTCCGGGTTAAAGTACTATACATATATATAAACCTTCCTCTTGAATCACCCTGTCAATTAAAAAAACCACATCAAAAACCGTTGCGTATTTTTAAAGATCTAAGCATACACAGGGACAGACAGACAGCGGGAAGCGACTTTGTTTTATACTATGTAGTGATATCGACTCCCCTTATTTTATAAACATACACGACGCATTAATTGTTTGTTTCTTGTCCCCTTTACACGTAAGAAATATAAAGCTAATTCCTGCTTAAGTAGAACGATATTATTATTATGGTAGGGCGAAATTTTCAACGGGCTTGAAAAAAGGAGGAGTTATCAATTCTTCTGTATGTTTTTTTGTGTTTGTTACGCGATTAGTCCGTCAGTTGTGGATCTATTTTGAATTTTTTTTTCGTTGATAGAATGGAAGGCCCCATTGCTACCAAGTTGATATCTGATCCGTGAGGAATTGAGATAACTCCTCAAATATTATAGCAATAAATATTCGTGGACGACATAACAGTATTATTTTATTATGATCACTAAAAGGTATGAAATAAAATAAATATTAAAAAAAACTCGTTTTGTTTGTGTCAGCTATAATCTTAAATAAGTATTGTAGTGACTATTGACTTGAATAGTGGTTAGTGTTAGACGACTATTCAATGACAAGCACTCCGATTTCCATACATAACGAAACCGATGTTAAGCTAAAAACTGTCTTCAAAAAGCAAGAAATAACTTGTATTAAATTGATAAGACCTAATAGGTTAGTCGAACTGAAGTCGGCGTCCCACTATATCATATTATAGTCATAGTCTGTATGTTGGTTCTGTGCATGCGTTTTTTTTTTATTTAGTTGTACCTTGTTTGCCCTTTTAATCACTTGAATTTATTTCGATTGTGTTAGTAATTTGTGGGCTGTGGCAGCTTTACTGGTAGTTTAAAATGTAGGTCCTCATCATCATTCACTTAAAAGCTGTGCTCTTGTCGGTGGGAGTAATTTCCATTCTTCCCTATTCCGAGTCTTCACACACTGATACGACACGACGCCTACTTTTTCTTTTAATTGGTCTGGTAAGTTCTTCTTGGTCTTCCTCTTTTCCTGTTTTATAATTAAGAACTGTTTGTAGCGTTGCTTGCCCAAATAAACATTACAACATAAAATATAAAGGCGAATACTTTGAAAAACAAAAATAATAGGTACTTCTATTCAGTTTAATTGCATATTTGTTTTCTATCCCCGGAACTGTCAGTTTGAACCTCGTAGGGACTGTAGAACTCTTCTCAAAATGTGTCAGTTAAAGTTCGCGAAATACCACTACTAGGCCCACCCCACAGCCCTCACAGGACGTCATGATTTTGAGACAATCTAGCGCCAAAACTTACGATCGTCTAATGACTTCTTACGACCAATCCACAAAAAGAAGGAGGGATGTAGGTAGGTAATCTATAAGTTGCATTGTAAAAACGTTAAAAAGTGCTGAAATCCCTTAAAATTGTAGCGAATTAATATTTGGCCTAGTTGGGAGTGACCCTGCCTTCGAAGCCAACGTTTCAGGGTTTAAATCCCGGTATGTCATAATATAATTGTGTGATGACCGCCAATATTAGTTCCTGAGTCTTGGATGTTTTCTATATATTTAAGTATGTGTTTCTCTATATTAGTATGTATATCATTGTCATATTTATTTATTTATTTTACTTTCGTCAATTCTATTAATCTTTTCAGATTTCTATGTAGGTAGGTAAACAGTCCTTTATGAAACCTAACCGTGCTGTCTTCTACTATTTTTTATAGACAATTCGGTGATGCTTGGGCAGATTTACATTACTCTATTAATTTGCGATATCACTTACTCTGAGGTATTATTGTATTAGGTATTATGATTTAAAAAATGATCTACTAGAATTTCTTGCGGCGCGAAAAGATGTTCTTAATCAACGCGTTCGATTCACTCCATATTTATTACCGTTGCGACGTGTAAAAAATGTAGTGGACCATTTACAGATTTTAATTGATTTAAATTAAAGTAGAGTCCTTTATTCATAGCAACTTATCTACAGGACATTAAACCGATATCGATACGAGGACAAATTATTTTACAAATTGAACTCGTTCGTACGCATTTAGTACTGCTTATTCGTCTAAGTTTGAAAAAATCTCAATTTTCGTTTAACAACCTAGGCAACTTCAGTCCAAGTAGAGGGCAATAATAGAAAGTAGAATGTCTCAAAATAAATTGGAAGTGCAGAGTAAGTTGGATTAAGTTTGCAGCCGGCCATTCAACCTATCACTGCTATCACGAGGGACTTTTGCGGTTAGTTTTGTGTTTTGGCGAGGTCTCATTTAATTTTTGCCTACTAAATATTTGCAGACCGATGACGCGACGTTATAATAGGTAGGTATAAAGACGAAACATTATGGATCAGAATAACTTAAAATAACTTGGGTAAAGCATAATAAAATACTATTATAGACCGGCATAAGAAGAAGAAATCTTTATTATTCCTTACTAACATTATGTTTGTATGTATGTGAGCACTTTATCGTACTAAACACAGAAATTCAAATACAATATTCACAGAATAGGAACGTACAAAGGCGAACTTATCCCTTTAAGGGATTATGAATGCGAAAGTGTGTTTTTTTATTGTTTCCGTCTTCTCGGTTCAACGCTTTAACTTAGGTATGTTGTATTAACTGTTTGACCATGAGGCCAGTTAAGAGCAGACCCTTGCAGGTACTGAACTCCTGGTGATAAGGTGACTGAACACCCTCATCTGAATGATTGCCAACTTAGAACAGCTTGACGAACTGGTTTCCTTCGAGGCTTGACTCCAACTTAGGTATGTTAAATATGTCACAGATATAGTTAATAGACCGGATACAGACGAAGGGCACTTTTAACCCCAGAAAATCTAACAGTTCCCATGGAAAGGCGATAAAGCACATTTTTGCAGCCGAAATCATAGGCAAAAGCCAGTATTATACCTACTTAAGCCCACAGGTAAAATTACTAGCAAAGAAGCATTTCATCTTAGTCCTCAGGATTGGCAACGCATTTGAGATCTTATGGCCGTATTAATAAACTCGTCTCGGTTTAAATGCCCATCTCAAGATACGTCAAAGTAAACGTCAAACCATAATAAACTGTTATTTTTGACGTATCTTGAGACGGGCATTTACACCGAGATCAGATTATTAATACGGGCCTTAATTGCAGTCTCGACATTAGTCTTGAGAACTAAAATGTCTATGGGTGCTCGGGTGCCATCTTCTTGCCATACAAAATAAAAATAAAACATAAAATAGAGAGTCTGTGAATTGCCCACAGCTCCATCGGCGCAAAAACTGTTTGTTGCTATTCCCTCTGAATCTGTTCAATTATCCGGCATAAAAGTGCCCCTATCCGTTTCAAGCTGTAAACTGTCTAAGAACCAAATTTCACGTTGATTAGGTGAGGCAAATAGAAACCAAAGTTACCAGACACAAGCACTCTTTTGCATTAAAATTATTTTCATAGCAATAAAAAGATAATATTATACTATCATACTTATTAGTCATCAGTAAAAATTGCTTAAAAGATCGAAAAGATGTCTGCATAGCAAATCAGACTGATGCTACTGCATTATAGACTCTAATAATAGTAGGTTAAATTAAAAGGCGCGTAAAGGGGCTAATCAAAGAGGTGCTTGTTTTGAAGAGTCCTATTGTTATAGTTAAGTAGCTGATTCAGGATTGGATAAGACGTGACATAATGAGCTACCCCCTACATAAGTAGTACCCATGCATAGAAAGCTATTATTTATGAATATTATATTTAAAAAAATGTCCTTTAATTACTTGTGTCCTTATTTCCAACTGAGAAAAAATTCATTGCAGAACAGATCATAGTTCTCAAATGAAAATTGGTAAAAAACACTATGCTGAGAAAGTCGCAGGCAAAGGCCAAATACCTAAATACATGTTAAATAATGCATTCAAAACTGCATGTATTTGTTTTCCTAATAAAGATAGCTTCCGTTATCAGAAAAAAAACTGTATAATAGTGTTACCATATCAAGTTCATGTAGTTGGATAATCTCATAAATCAATTGACATAAATGTAAAGTAGGATTCATGTTTAACCCAGAGCTGACATTTAAGGGTTTTGTTTCATGGTGAACAAGAGCCAGATTAATAAAGGGCATTCAAGAATGGTCATTATGAATAATAATTGAACCTAGCAAACAACATGTGGAATATCCCGAGATTCAATACTAGCTACTCGCAAGAGATAGTTTAATACTTATTTATTTATAGCCTTCGAACTCAGAAATACAATAGAATACATAAAACTACAGTAACCGTAATGGTGATTATATTTCTGTGTGCCTTCTGGCAAAGCCCTCCCCCAGTCTTCTCCACTCCTCCCTGTCTGACCACTCTGGTCCAAGTCCTGACAGACATCTCTACAATTTCGTCTTCCCATCTTTAAAATTGTCTACCTCTCTTTCGTTTACAGCCTCTTGGGTACCATGTTGTCAATATTTAGCTCCAATTGTCAGGTCCTTTTATTGTATGTCCTGCCCACTTCCATTTTAGATGTTTGACTAAGTTCACTACATCTTCAAGTCGTCTCTCAGTTCTGACTTCCTTACTGTCTGTTCTTCTCTTCTTAAGCAAGCTCATTTCCATGGCTCTTTGACTTTCTTTCAATTTCTTACACTGTGCCTTGGTCAGTGCCCAAGTTTGACAGCCATATGTGATTATTGGCAAAATATTGTGTTGAATAGCTTTCTCTTTATATTGATATTATGTTGGGTGTTTTTCATAATCTCTTTCCTTCAGTATCTTTTCCATGCAGCATCTATTCCAGTTAATACTTAAATAACATCATATTTTGTTAGATTAGCCTGTATCTATCTTGCTTTCTCAGAAAGCTTATAGATGGGCAATGAAGTTAACTGAGACAGCAAGATAAATATGAACATATCAAACAAATTATAATGTAGTTTTGATAATGCACTACATCTGTATGTGGAACAAGGGTAATAGGGCGCAACAAGATCATCTAGTAGGTATTATGATGTTGAGAAAAATGCATTTAAATGTGACCCTTTAACTTAGAGACGGGAACTGTATAAAGTTGTAGTAATGTTAACTTAATCTTCTCCCGCTTTGAGGTTTAAGTTGGAATCTAGGACCAGAAAGTGTAGAATTTAAATAAACTGCTTTGATAATGCATTTAGAAATAAATAATTATCAAACATCTCATCTTATCTTTTGACAACACGCTAGCCTAGTTGGTAGAGACCCTACCTTTGAGCTAGAGGTCCTGGGTTCAAATCTGGTAAGGGCAAATATTTGTGTGATGAGCACAAGTATTTGTTCCTATGAGTCTTGGATGTTTTCTATGTATTTAAGTATATATTTCTCTATACAAGTAAGTTTATCATTGTCTAGTACCCATAGTACAAGCCTAGAGCTTAGTTTAGGTCAATTTGTGTGACATGGTCCTGTGATTTATTTATTTATATGCCATGCTGTTGTCGAAATAATTAATTGACACAGAGTAACTTCAACTCAACAAAAAATAGTGATTGAATTTTAAGAAATATTTTTGGTTAGATATATTATTATATACAGGTGGATAGTTCTACAAAATGCCTTAAAAACATGTATACTCTCCACGGCAAAAGGAGTATGTTTTTCAAGAATCTCCATAATAAAGATCAGTCAACATGATTATTGCACACAAAAAAATGCTATGATAAATTAGAATAATTTGAATAAAAGATAATGCTCAAGTTGTTCAAGTCTGAATAGCAAAACATCAGCATGTGTCATTCTATTTGGGTGTGTAATGATCGGTATAAAAACAATTCATATAATTTCATTTGATATAATAACATTTGATATAATTTTAAAGCATATAAGCATGCATTTTATATAATAAACGATTGGTATATTATCAAAATATCTATTTTTACTTACTATAATTATCATTTGGTATATCGTTTATTTATTATAAACATCATTTGGTATAATCATCATTTTGTATAACTATCATGTGGTATATTTTTTTGTACAACGCTGACCGTGAGGCAAAGTCGACGGAGCTCCGCTTTGCGGAGCTCCTATTCCGCGTAGTTATGGCGCTTCGCGCCTTGACACAATTCTAACCTAACCTAACCTATTTATTAGTTGAGACCTAGGAGTTACCGCTCTGTAGGGTCACAATAGGTAACTAACAAACCGACCCTTGTGGTTGGACACGAGTTAGTATAGACAGTATTTTTTTAAACCAACTATACTTTATATGAAATTAACTTTATATCATAAGTTGATTATAGTAAATATGCATTATACTTAATGTATGTTATATAAAATATTTTTAGAATAAATGATCGTTATATAAAATGATAATTATATCATATTTAAATATATTAAATGTTGTTATATGATTCAATACTTATATGAAATGAGCGTTATATCGACTGATATTATAAAAAATATTTTTATATCGACCGTTACGCACCCATTCTATTTATCATTTGTTTTGTGATTCAGTGGGTTTTCCAAATTATGCTTGAAAATTCATAACAACTTAATTACTGTTTATAACTAGTAAGCAAAAGCTTTAAATATTTTAACTATTTTGTAATCCTTTAGGTACCTATATTGATATACATTTTCCTAATTTTATTTTTTAATGATGCTTATATTAAAACAAAGTACCTAGTTATTAAGACCTCAGTTGTCTATTCATAGCATAAATTACTGTGCCCAATAAATTGGTTTCACCTTGATATATTATAACTAAACAACATTTAGATCATATTAATTCACCCATGCATATATCAAAAGCTCTGAATTTCTATAAACAGCAAAGAGAGATGTCACAAAGAGTGTTGTCATTCAGGAACCAAATCAAAACACATGACCCTTCAATGAGAAAACATTATGCAGTTGACAACCTTCTACATGCAAGTTACAAGTCAAGGGAATTGTTTCAAGGGTAAGGTTGATGTGTACACACTGTACACTACTTGCATAAACAAGATAACAACCATATTGAACATTTAGAACATTATTCAATGTGCAATCTTAAAAAGGGGGTTTGCAAGTGGGTGAATTGCAGAAAAAATGTACCTTTTGAATTTCATAACTAACCTGAGAGTAAACGAAATTGATAATTGGTGTAACGAAACTGATAAAATAAAGCGTCGGACACATGGAAGAATACTAGTGATATCTTGTGGTTTCATTCGCAGAATTATTTATTCCATTATTTATTCCATTGATTTTTTATTCCATTTCTTTTTGATTTTTTTACTCTATCTAAATGTTTTAATCGTAACTCCTCATATTTTGCAGGGTTTTGTTTTAAACGTTCTCTGTACTTCTTTTGCCTTTCAGCATTTGTCATTGGAGCCAAGTTCTACTGTAAACAATAGTGTTTTTTAGTCGTGTTATTGAATCAATAGCTACAGCCAGCCATATCTTTACAAAAAAGAATACACGAAAAACTCCAAAAAAATCGGTTAGGGAATTGACAAAGGCAAAAAAACATTACAGTCCATATGCAAACACATATTATGTACCGTAAAATGGGGCTATTTGGGAATCACGGGGCTATTTGGAATCGAGTAATTATTAAGCTTTTAGTTGCTATAATTGTGTCATGGCAATGGCAGAACTGAAAAATTAGCCTGACACCGAGTTTTACAGTTCTATCATAGCCATAACAAGAAATATATCAACTAAAAGCTTGTGATTACTTAGTACCAAATAGCCCCATTTTACGGTACTAGCTTTTGCCCGCGACTCCGTCCGCGTAGAAGTCGTTTATCGCTGCTCCCTCGGGATCTGTCTAATTCCGGGATAAAAAGTAGCCTATGTCCTTCCCCGGGACTCAAGCTATCTCCATACCAAATTTCATCTAAATCGGTTCAGCGGTTAAAGCGTGAAGAGGTAACAGACAGACAGACACACCACATTCATAATTTTAGTATGGATGGTTTGTACCGTGGCAGACTTTTCGACTGAAACAAGCTTACACACCAGTATTTTCTATATAGTTTTATTGTATGAAATAGGCTTTACAGTTTCTCAGTTTCGTTACATAACGAAAAATAACGAAACTGAGAATGATAATATGAGAAATCTTAACCTAAAAAATATATTTCCCTTCAAACGTGTAATGCATTGTTCTAGAACTTTGTAAATTCTTAAGAAGCAGAGTAAAACTACACGGTAATGAATAAAGTGGTGTACGAAAATCAAACTTTTACCCGAGAAAATCGCCATTTATCACCATGAGATTTTTTAGATTTTATACACTAGACTGGCAATCCGCGTGCCACTTCGTTGAAAACAAAATGGGTGTTGCTGTGTTCAATAGTTTGATAGATGTCAAGGTGTATCCAGATTGATAAAAAGTAAATCTACTAAGATATTTAAAACTTTATTTGGGATTAAATGCTCCCTAACTAAAGCTGAGTAACGAAAGTCCAGTAAGTTGGGACAGGTAAATTAATATTAAAATTTCATAACTTTACAATAAAATTGAATAGATTTGTACGGAACTTAAAGATTAACTAAAAAGGACTGAATAGTTTACAGTTATGCTTTATAAGAATTAATATAAATCGTAACAAATTTCCTAGATAAAAACACACTCGGAATTGGGACATGACCATAATATATGAAGTACTCGCGTATCGCAGGATTGTTTTTTATTTAAATCTATATAAATAAAACAGAATAAAAATAAAAATAATTTTATCTGAATTTTAAGAATTCTCATACTTTAAGAAAAATAATTACATCGTCTTTTCTTCTCATGATATAATTTTAAATCCACCGTGTTTTCACGGGACACCAATTAAACTAAAAGGTACATTTTTTCTGCAATACACCCAAGTCAGAAACTGCTTACCAATAGGTGATTGATATATTTACACTCAGAATTCAAGGAGTTTCTTTATATTGTGCTATGTTTATAGGCAAGTTACACATTGTCCTGTAAACACATTCCAAAACTGTGAATATTGTTAAATACTAATTGAATTCAGTGCTGTAAAAAAGTGAAATGTACTGTCTATACATAACAATTAAGTAGGTATGCACCTGGCATCACTTGTTTGTGTGCAACATAATGATTCACTATAACTGCACTATAATCTAGTATCAACACAACTTTGACACTTAAACTAATTACCACGTTAATGTGTAACATTGGGGGAGTATACATTTAGCTGAAAATCTGTTTGAACCATATCATACGAAGATAGGCAGGACCTGTGCGCAGTATTTAACAGAACTTAAATAAAGTATACAGAAAATAAATTCATATTTTACCTCACCGCTACGAGCCGCAGGAGAATTTTCTTCAATTTCGTATATAACGTGTGGCAAACCGGCTTCGCCGAGCAATGAGAAACCGAATCCCAAATTATCACTACGATTTAGGACCACTAGTCTTTCGTCAGCCATATTCAGTGCACAGCAGCATTGATTACCATCCACCGTAAAGCATCACAGGAAAAAAAACACATTTGACCGACTGTTTAAGGATTTTAGGTAAAGGATATTATGGTATCAACGAAAATCTTTATAAAATTATTGAACACGATAAACGGCAGCGCACCCAGCCAACCAAAGCGAACGAAGGAG
>OX438769.1:6172992-6420140 GCA_949316455.1 Acleris holmiana
TTAGCTTTTGTGTTCAACGTCGGAGGTTAGTTGGTTCTACGTCACAGATTATAAGTGTACGTCGATGTCGCTCTATAGTCTCTGACATCATGGTTTCTGGCTGTCATTTGACAATTTTTTTAGACCTATTTCGATTAATTCACAGATTAGAAGGTATGTCTAAAGACAGATAGGAATCAAACTTAGAACTGACATTACGTTAGTAGTAGTTGAATAACTCACCGCAGGGTGGGAGCAGTGGCGCTAGTATGCAAAAAAAAAAAAAAAAACTGGAAAATGGCGGCAAATTAATTCAGACCGAAGTTCATTCTTGAATTGAACGAGATTAACTTCTCCACTCTCATTGTTGATAAAAGAGCGAATTAGTTAATCTCGTTCAATTCAAGAATGAACTTCAGCAAATGGTGTATGCTAAACATTTTGTGTTAAGAAATTTTTTGCACTGTTTTAATGGAGTTACATATTTTAAGTAGGTACATTTTCGACACAAAGCTGATGCATTGAATCAAATTCTTTAAAAGGAAAGTACACTTAACTGTCGCAAAAATAGTGTTTGCAATCCACAAAGATTCGTGCCATATCTATAAATATTTGCTGCTGAAAGATTGTATTACTGTGTGGCGTCAAATTAAGTAGCTGGGTGCGCGTCTTCATGGATTGAAAATATAAAAACGTAGAAATTATAGACCAAATTAGATTTAAAATATTTATTTTGCAATTATGTAAGCCTGTAGCTAATTTTATGTCACAAGTCTACCAGCGCTTCTCAAAAGTCGACCATTGTGAGAACAAGCGCCGCAAGTAATTTTATAGTAAGTCTTTTAAAGAAGAACTCGTATTTAAATGATACAACATATAAGAAAGAATGATATAAAATTTATTTTATAACCTAGAAACGGAATTTAATTGCGTATGTACAAGTCTGCTATACTGTGGACCCAAATTTGAAAAAAATAGGACATATTCATGCTGTGTCACAATAAGATGGTGTTTTATTAATACTTTAAATATTAGGTTATAGCGATAGGTTATCAATAGCAAGATGACCATTTCCATCCTTAGCAATTATCACTCTTATCCGTTGGTATTCAATTTACTCATTTAAGTAAGTAATCGTAATGTGCTTCGAAAAACTTGTCAAGAAATCAGGGTTAAAGGATAGCATTAACTTATTAACGCGTATAAAAGTTTTAAATACGTTATTGTTTAGACACAAACCTACCGATTCATGGCCAAGAAGAAGGCCTTAGGTTTTTTCACTCAACAATATTATTTAATTCTACACTTACAGTCTCACATGCCATTAATATCCGTTAAAACCCCACTTGGTGATTAGATTAAGGCTTTCACTCAGTGAATCTGACTGAGTCAATAACACCAACAATACGTAGAAGTTTCTGAGCTGTCAAATTTAATTAGCTTTTCGCTGGCATCCTCTTCGGTTAATTCAATATCATCATTCTTCGGATAGTACTGTCTTGTGGCAGCTTGTGGTAAGAAAATCATCAAAGAGTTTCCGGAATAGAAAAAAATGGTTATCAATGCCATCCATTTGGACAAATCCAGAAATTTACCTAATGAGAGCAAATGCTGTATCATCATGAAGTGTCTTTTGTAGCATCCTACCTACCTTCCAAATCAATTTCTGAGCTGTCAAATTTCATTAGGTTTACGCTGGCATCCTCTTCGGTTAATTCAATATCATCATTCTTCGGATAGTACTGTCTTGTGGCAGCTTGTGGTAAGAAAATCATCAAAGAGTTTCCGGAATAGAAAAAAATGGTTATCAATGCCATAAGCGCCAATATAATAAGAGCCAATGCTGTATCTTCATGAAGTGTCTTTTGTAGCATCCTACCGCATTCTTCGCAGGATTTTTGGAAGATGATCAATAATACTGGGTAGGTTATCCATTCCGTCAACTCTTCTTCATCTCATTGTATTAAGTCGTCCTATTTTCTTATTTTTCGTATACCATGTTTCGCGGCAATCAAGAAACTTCAAGAAAATCCATTTAAACAACCACTAGGTCACTTTCCAAGGGCAGTCACCGGCCATGATTGAAAACAATCCCTTAAGTAAAATCCTCTTAAGTAATCTTCGGGTAATATTTGAGAAAGGATATTTTCTAGAACCGCTTTGTAAAGCCGTTGGTTGGAAGTCCTTTTGACCCCCTTCTCGCAGAAGATGTAAAAAAAAACAGTTATTTTCCAAATCAATTTCTGAGCTGTCAAATTTCATTAGGTTTACGCTGGCATCCTCTTCGGTTAATTCAATATCATCATTCTTCGGATAGTACTGTCTTGTGGCAGCTTGTGGTAAGAAAATCATCAAAGAGTTCCCGGAATAGAAAAAAATGGTTATCAATGCCATCCATTTGGACAAATCCAGATATTTACCTAATGAGAGCCAATGCTGTATCTTCATGAAGTGTCTTTTGTAGCATCCTACCGCATTCTTCGCAGGATTTTTGGAAGATGATCAATAATACTGGGTAGGTTATCCATTCCGTCAACTCTTCTTCATCTCATTGTATTAAGTCGTCCTATTTTCTTATTTTTCGTATACCACGTTTCGCGGCAATCAAGAAACTTCAAGCAAATCAATTTAAACAACCACTAGGTCACTTTCCAAGGGCAGTCACCGGCCACGATTGGAAACAATCCCTTAAGTAATCTTCGGGTAATGTTTGAGAAAGGATATTTTCTAGAACCGCTTTGTAAAGCCGTTGGTTGGAAGTCCTTTTGACCCCCTTCTTGCAGAAGATGTAAAAAAACAGGTATTTTCCAAATCAATCCATGTTTTCTTCTAATGTATGTTGGTAAGCTTGCTTTTAGCATATATGTCATTCCACAAAACATTAGTCTTCATTTAAAGGTGTAGGTTTAAGCAAATATTAACAATACCTATATGAGTTGTAATAGTTACTCGAAATAAATGATTTATTATTATTTTTAAAAGTCTCTTTAAAATATTTTTTTACAATAAGCCTAATAATGTCCTATTTTTCTCAAATTGGGAAAAAATACGTCTGATTCTACTTCAAATTATTTACATAACACAACACTAGAATTGTACGTATATACAGAAAATAACTAAACCATTCAATTGATACTACCAAAAATCCGAATTACAGACCGACAACTTTAATAATTTTAGAGAAAAAGGGTGTTGACAGCCATACAGACAAACGGACAGGTAGACAGACAACAAAGTGATCTTATAAGGATTTAAAGATGTAGTTTTTTCAAACGCGCAAGATATATTGATCTTAAAATTTACAGAGGAGAAAGTGCGCAATGCTTAATAGGGTGATCGCACCAGTGTTGGACACTTTTAAGCTGATAGGCACCAATAATGGACACTTTACTCTTAATGCAAAGATCATAAGGTTATAAATTGATTGTTGCAAAACAAATGAATAACCTTTATTGTCTGTAAAATAAGAGTCAAGTGTCCATCACTGGACCTTATCCATTACTGGTTCGATCACCCTACCCCATAAACTAAATACCTACGTAAAGATTAACCTCGATAAACTCGTGAAGGTCATCAAATTTTAACGAGGGATTTAAAACTAAGTAATTCTATGAATGTGTTGCGCTGACCACTCGTAGATACCAAGAGCCACGCCCGTTGATTCTGAAATTGTAAAAAAACTTGAGTTTAATGTATGCAACAATTCATAAGTTTAACTGAATCGATGAGAAAGGGAGATGTTTATTCGTAAACATAAAAGCGCATAGGTATTCAAACATATCTCGCTAACTAAATGCACTTTTAATCGATGATTAAACGAAACCTGGTCTCTGGAGGATATACAGACCTATAATTTTTTACCCATGCACGTTCAACGATTTTATACTGTTTAAAGTTATTTAAGTTATTGATAAAAATTAACAGCAACCGCATTTTGACCATCTTAACAGCTAAGTATAATGGATTTGAGAATCCAATTAACGTTGCACAGAAAAATACTATTTTTGTTAAAAAATAAACCACGAACAATTATCCACATTTTACTCTTTCTACGCAACTTCTTTTCTACGTTAGTAAATTTCTGAAGCAATTTCTATAAAATACTCCTCAGAGATAGACTGGCTTTGTTTATGTATCATAAGTATGATTATGAAAAAGTAATAAAAGAAAGTACAAAGTCAGATACAAAGATACATACCATTAATTTAATTTATAGACCGAGGGTATTTCAATGCTGGGCTTGCTTATCTTCACAATCTTCTTTTAGCGACGTGGAGGTGCGCTGTCACTGGTTATCCCTTGAAAATAATGAATAAGTAATATTATTCTTACTAGTAAAGACTTTATAGTATTACCAAGATGTAATTCTGTAATGTCTTTAGTCAGTTTTAATTATTAAAGCGTGAAATATGACTTAACGGTACTTTAACACTCTTTTTCACGATCTAAGTGAGATAAGAGACGTATGATCCACGCTATCAAAAGCTTTGTAAAATCTGGGGTAATTCAGTAAATGTACAATCCGCATTCATACTGCAAAAGAAATGCCTACGAACTATTTATAAGCTTGGAAATATAGAATCATTAAGGACTGTTTATAAAACTATCAAAATACTTACTCTGACATGTATTTATATTCTAGAAAATTGTTTATTCGTAAGAGAAAATGATGACTACTTGACTAAAAAAAGTTGAGTTTAGTAAAAATTTCTTATTTCAAAAACGGATTACTTAATCAAAAAACTGTTTACACAAACTCGTAATATTTTTCAAAGACCTATCCAACGACACCCCACACTACAGGGTAAACGAGAAAAAAAAAACATTTTACGTGTTGGGGGGTACTCTAAAAAAAACTTTAAATTGATTATACTGGGTGATTCTGGGGTCGTCAAAAAAAAAACAGCTGTTCCATACATGAACTCTCAATTAATTCACCGTTAATGTATGGAACAGCAGTTTTTTTTGGCGATTTCGTGGTTGGTCCCACCAGAAAAGTTGTTCAGTATGACCATATTATTCCCTTTTGGCCATTCCGGATCATGACCCCAAAATCACCCAGTATTGTTCGTACATTATGTCCACAAACCTTGCTCTGAAGAAAACTTTCCTTCGTGGACGATCAGCTCGATGTAGACCCAGGTCGGCAAACTGGTGGAGTGGTCCCAGCACACTATGTCTTGAGCCACAGTGTCCTTGGTCAGCTCACTGCAGCTTGTGAATGTCCATCGAATGCTCGTGCCTATGGCACGACTACTAAATGTGGGTTTATCCCTTTATATCCTACTTCACTACTTGAAGGTGTTTACTGAATTTTTCCGACTCATTTTAAAAATCCCTTTGAATGTTATAGGGTTTTAGGTTATGACTTTTGTACATATAATCTTTTACATTATGGATACATAACATTCGAATTATAAAGCGTTATGACATAAAAAAATATGACTTCCGATAGTTATGAACACAAATGATATGGGTACAAATGTCCGACTTTCAATAATCGAAACAATAAATGTATGGCAGTCAAAGGGATCCCGAATTACTATACCTATAAGTTACCTCATAGCCTGACTGAATATTAATTAATAAGAAACAAGCAACGTCGCTGGAAAGTCATTGTCATATGTTTAAACCATTTGAATGTACTTAGTTATAGTCTCTCAGCTATCTTAATGGAGACATCTTATCGCCTCCCTTGAAAAAGGTACCGTTGAGGAATTCTGGAGGCCATCAGTGGCCTTCATCATCAATTCTACTTCACCAAATAATACATATTGAATGCAAATGCTGGAACTGTCACTGAAAATACTGAAATCGCTACATGTATTCCTATAATAATTAAAGAGTTCCCTCAATTTCATCAAGATCCCATCATCACACCACTAAAACGAAAAATATATTTTTCAAAATCGAAAAAGTCGGTCCAGCGGTCGTTGAATAATTGGGGAACATACAAAAATAAAAAACCCGATGAATTGAGAACCTCTCCCTTTTTGAAGTCGGTTAAAAAGAAGCAGAATAGAAATAGGACGTAAATTGAATTATATTATATTTTATCTCTTATATTTTATGAGACGAAGATGATTTTTTGAATTTTGGTGACCTCTTGTATTTTTCTAGTGCCATAGCTTGCATTTTTGGGAATGGTGGTCTTAGTCTTTCCAAATAGGAACCCCTTAAAATATTATTGATAGAATGAATGAAATTGTGAATTTGTATTCTACAAACAATTTTTGTGAAAAAACATAATGCGTCAGTTCGGTGTTCCTCACATCCGAACCAATCAACAACTGATTCATTTAAAAATTTGGCTTGGATATTTTTTACTATATCCCTATTATGAGCGGATTCATTAAGGTGTTGATTGATAATCTCTACCAATTTTTTAAAAAGTAAAATTAATTTTACTGTTGGATATTTTAAATTTTTGCCTTTTAGGTATTCACGCTCTCGAGCAGAGATAAAGTTGTGAATATCACCATGCTCTGTGGTTAAAAATGTCTTGCGACAATTTGCACATTTAAACTGACTGGCAAGTCGTCTCGAAACGTAACCAGCCGCATATGCTGATACTTGGGTTGAAATGCGCTCGCGCCGGGCCTGGTGGAATAGAGAAGGTGTTCTCAAAGGCACGGCTTGCGCGCTGGTAAATGCAGTTGACGAACCCTCGGGAGAAGCAGTTTTACCTGAAACAGATATTGGATAAGCAGTGTAAAGTTCTAAAAAAAATTTACTACTATCTACTAGAGTTTGGCCCGAATCATCTTCACAGTTAAAACTGGTAGAATGTGGTGCCAGAATGTCATTTAATATTAATGATTTGAATGCGCACTTAAACGAAAAAACGTCCGGACGGTTATTTCGGTAATTTAATGCTCTAATTCGACCAAACATGTTTTCAATGGGATCTTGATTTAGATTCCTAGTGTAAAAAAATTTCACACCAGCATCTTTTAAGTCCGTCCAAATTTGGATTAAACTTTCCAGAGTGGTGATCCAGTTTTGTACACTAGGAACCTGTATTTTTTTGCAATTTCTTAATGGATGAGCCTGTACTGAAGATATATTGGTAAAATACAAATCCTTTAGAATTTTAATCGCATCGCGCCAAAACGCGACGTGTGTCGATTGGCCGCGAACTTCGATTACGGGGCCTCGCATCTTGCCAGGTGCGCGACCGCCGCGCGAGCCGTTCACGCTGTCAAATAACCGGTCGAAAAACAGAACAGCCTCAGCCGTATCTCCCATGCTCGGGCTAACCGCCGTCCCACTCATGTGGGTTCCTGAAAAAACGATTTTGAATGACGTTCTAGTAGAGATTTACCATCTAATGAGTCCAATGTAGCATATTATACCGGTAAAAACGTTATGTTGTTGTATCGTAATACATTAAATTTCAGGAAAAAAAAAGAAAAAAAAAAATTATTATTACTTAAATGGTTTTTTTTCTGCTGAGTGCATGGTAAAATTAGTACATTTTTAATACAAGTGCGGAAAGTATGTCATTTTACACGAGTCCCGAGGTGCAGGCGAGGGACAAGACTCGGGACGAGTTAAAATGACGGTTCCGCACGTGTATCAAACGACGTTTTTTAATACATTTGCGAAAAATATCAATGTATCAAAAATAAATCACTAAAAAAACTATTACGGTTACTTAATGGATGGGCCTGTACTAAAGATATATTGGTAAAATACAAATCATCTACAATTTTAATCGCGTCGCGCCAAAACGATAATATGTCACGATTACTCAAAAAACAAATCACTGGTCGAAATGATGCTATTCATATGTTTAATGGCTGTCTTTTGTATTTCGCGACTGAGCTTAATTTAAAAAAGCACCAAGAAAATGATTGCATTCATATTGTTCCACAAATACCGAGCTAGGAAAAAAAAAAAAAGGGTTTAATAATGAACAACCAAGTAATAAAGTCGTATTTGATCAATTTCAAAGAAAGCTTAAATTGCCTTTTAAATTTATGCAGATTTCGAAGCTTTTGTGAAACCACTTCAAACTTGTGACCCCAACCCGACTGAATCGTATACAAATAATATACATGAACATGAAGTGTACAGATGTGTGTGTTCTTACGATGATAAACTATCGAAGTATCGTACGCATACAGGCCCCGACTGTGCTACTCACTTTATGGAGAGTATAGCCAAGGATGTTACTGATATTCAACTAAAAATTTGTTTTGAGGCATTTTCCCATATGAGTTTGTTAAATCTTATGTACGACTCACTAAATGCAACCTTCCTTCCAGAGCAAGCTGAGTTTTACAATTTGTTAAGTGATAGTACCGTACCGTATCTGATAAAGACTATGCTTTTGCAAAAGATGTTTGGAGTCATTTTAAATATACAAATATGTCAGATTACTCTAGCTCGTATTTAAAAAAACAAAAAACCGCTTTCAAAGTTATTTTATGCGTTTCTGAAGGCGGTTTTTTGATTTTTAAAACATTTTTTTTTTATTTTATACTTTTTAGTGATTATAATACGTACGTTACGTAGTCCCACTTTTTGATTGATATGAAAATTTAAGTTATTTCAAGCGCGTCGCAAGCACAGAACTATATTGAGATAGAAGGAAAGAGTTCGTCGATTTCTATGAGAACCGAGCGTGTAACATTTTACGAAGTTACTTTGACGTCACGCGAGTGTTTTAGTGATGTGCATAACATAAACATAATCGTTTCCAATCGTGTCAACGATCGCAATGCGTAAAAAAAGTTAAACTGAGAACCTCTTTTTTTAAGTCCAGCCAAACGCGAGATAATCGTAGACAAACATACATACATACGGGTCAAACAGAGAACTTCTTTTTATAGAAGTCGATTAAAAAACCAAAACCTTCTCGTAAGTATAACAAATACTTTCCTGAAAACCGCATCAAAATCGGTTCAGCCAAACGCGTGATAAATACATAGGTAATGGATAAAACTGAGAACATCTTTTTTTAAATCGGTTAGAATATCAAAACCTCCTAAGTGTAACAAATACTTTTCTGAAAACCGCAACAAAATCGGTTAACCTCTTTCTGTTAAAAATAAGCACTTTATGCACAATAATATTGTGACGTATAAATCTGATGTACATCTATAATAGTTGGATAAGCTGTACTGATTATTCGCCGAAACTTTGAGTGGCCAGTACAGGGTATCTTCGTGGAAATACATGGAACAAATCTGGCTGTGTTTTGTAGGAAACCAGTTTTTGCGACCAATTCAATCCATTTATTTTTTACAAGAGGATCTTTCGGAAAACTAAAACAAATTTGCAATACAGTAACTATATTTTAAAATTATCGATATAACTATAATTATTATCATTTTTTAATCGACTATGAAATCGGCATTGGAAATCGCAGGGTACAACACTATTATTTTACTTTTGACAGAAAATGAGAATTAAAACCTTGAACGCGTCGCACTTGTGTGCTCGACAGTTTGGATTGTTTTATATTCGTTGCTGGTTTTCAATGCACGCCATGTCTGGCGCGTTAAATTAAAGTCGCAATGGAAAAGTAGCACTTGACACAGAGTCGACCGCAACTGTTTATGTGAAATTAATACTGAGCAACAAAATAAATTGTTTTAAAAATAATAACAGATATTTTAGGGCAAAGAGTATTTACCGATGAAAGGAAATATCGTTATTTACAGCTCCAACTTTTTTTGTGGTGTTTGTACACGTTTTTATCGAGCAAGGGGCCATTTTATTTTTCTAATCGAACGTCACACGCGGAATGCGGTCGAGAGCGGACTGAGCATCGCGGCCAGCAACGGCGATGTTTTAGTCGTCGTTTCGCCACGCGAGGTACATACACTCTTTCCTTCTATCTCGATATAGTTCTGTGGTCGCAAGCAACGCCGCGGTATAGTCATAGTCATATTTCAACAAGTCAATATTCTTCGTTGTAGTCGCTCAACTATCTAGTAAACTAAACCTTAGTAGACAAAAATTAGGAAATTCAAAACGTACTGCCTTGTTAGTAAGTACTTACTTAGTCTCACAAAGAATTTCATCGACGCACATACCCGTTCGCTTAACGCTTGGGTGCAGTTGCGCACTTTCATTTTCTTTATCTGTAAAATATAAAAACCTTCTTAAACACTTCCTTGCTTAGCTTCTTTTGGGTTTAGGTCATTTTTAGACGTTTCAGGAACCATATGGGCCTTTGAAGAATTTTACAGTAAGAGTGAAAGAAATAGCATGACCCAAAAATACGTAAAACATTTAAGCAACTGTGCAGTTTCAATACCGATGTACACTGATGGAACTTTAGCGTAGTCGATTCTACAGATTAACTTTGGGCTACCGATAGTATTATAACTTTGAGTTTTCCCTGGGTTAACTTTTTAATTGTAACTGTTGCACCATTCAAATGTGTGAGCCAACTGAGCCAAGTCATCGTTAGCAACCTTAATGACGGTATCGAGAGCACCAAGAACGCCCTGAGAATAAATCGTAAACATCAATTGCTAGGTCATTCTCGATGGGTCGAAGTACATTGATTATTCCTGTTTATAAAAGTGGTAGTGTGATTAACAATGGTATTACACACCTTTTCAGGGATGATGTGCTCGTCGGTGATATGTTTTAGGGTACGGACTTCCCCAATGGCACAATCTTCTTTGTAAACCTCTACAATATCTGACCATTTGGTTATCTTTCCTTTAAATACCAAGTTTTTGGTCAGATAATTATTTCTTATACCTTTTATAAGGTGTGGCGGATCATAAACGATATTTAATTTGTGTCCGTTTATAACGAGACGACCATCTGTAACAAGTGATTCAAGAATTCGAAACGGTTTAGTAATGAAAGTTTGGAAAGGCCGTCAAAAAGACGGTTTCCCTAATTTTGCCTTTTTTGGACCCAAGTGTCTTTTGGCCCGCAACTTCAACACAAAGACGTGAAAAAGTATAGATATTCATCATCAAAATTCCACAGAATAAAACCATCCTAACCCTATTTAAGTTGTATATAGCACGGAATGGATGCGTGTTTGCCACGCACTACGCCGGAATTTTATAAACTTACCTAGATGTTCATTATTAATAATTTGTTGCCTCCTGGTATCATTTTGAAAACTTTTTACCGCTCTCTGGAATGTGGAACCTTGGTCGCAAATTAATGCCATTGGTATCAGGCCACACTCTGCCACAGCAGATACTATGTCACTTAAAATATTTTTCATTTTTGAGTAAGATGTACTTCCCTCACAAAAGTAATACGCTATACTTTGTCTCCAGGTGCTGCAGATTCCTCTTACCATGAATAAGAGGACATGGTCAGCAAATTTGCATTGTGGGTTATCGCCGAAATCGACGAACCCGTCTATTTTGTCCTCGGATTCGACGAACTTTAAAAAAGGACTAATTGACATTTCGTCAAAAACGACCGAACAATATTTTTTTTGTTGTCTCCAGTGTTTTACCGACTCTTTTAGGTGCTCAAATATTTTAAGGTTTATTCCCGGGTTTATTTTAATATGTTGTACAAATTTATTTAAAATTCTTCTTGAGGGTAATACAAATAATTTTCTTAAAAAATTATAGCCCTTGGGACTTTGACGAGATATTGAAAGGGCAAGTAGTTTTTCATCGACATTGAATCGCCGTCTCTTCACATGTCGATTAATTTGCGAAACCTGCATATTCAAAAAAGTTTGAGCTTGAGGAGTCATTTTCTCTAGCATTTTATGAAATGAACTGTTGTCATTTAACTTCTTAGCCTTCGCCAATCGGCTTGCGTAAGAGTCCTGAAGGCGATGATTTCTTTTAATCAACTCTCTGCACTTTAGGTACATTTTACTGCACTCCGGCGACAAAGTTTTAATACTTTTTGCAAGTCTGATTCTTTTTGATGGTTTGAATCCTGAAATTGATATAAACCGTAATTAATAAGAAATAATCCATTAAATCAATCGTCCGCACCTTTTACAACTTAACAACTATTTTCTAAATGTTACCACTTTGCTACTTGGCAACATATAATACTAGCTCAATGTCCTTCCCCGAGACTCAAAACTACCTCCATACCAAATTTAATCTAAACCGACTCATCGGTTTATCCGTGAAAGCGTAACAAACAGATAGACAGATTGAGTTAGTTACCGTTGCCTGAACTGCCCGTATTCATCATCGTTGACCTAGTATTACAAGTCGGTTCTGTAAAACAGAAACACGAGCATTATTTAGCTAACCATTACCTAGTTCCACTGAGCCCTGATAACAGTTGCAAACCCATTTCAATATACAAGTATGTATGATATAGTAGTTACCGTCGCCTGAACTGCCCGTGGTCATCATCATTGACCTAGTATTACAAGTCGGTTCTGTAAAACAGAAACACGAGCATTATTTAGCTAACCATTACCTAGTTCCGCCGAGCCCTGATAACAGTTGCAAACCCATTTCAATATACAAGTATGTATGATATAGTAGTTACCGTCGCCTGAACTGCCCGTGGTCATCATCATTGACCTAGTATTACAAGTCGGTTCTGTAAAACAGAAACACGAGCATTATTTAGCTAACCATTACCTAGTTCCGCCGAGCCCTGATAACAGTTGCAAACCCATTTCAATATACAAGTATGTATGATATAGTAGTTACCGTCGCCTGAACTGCCCGTGGTCATCATCATTGACCTAGTATTACAAGTCGGTTCTGTAAAACAGAAACACGAGCATTATTTAGCTAACCATTACCTAGTTCCACTGAGCCCTGATAACAGTTGCAAACCCATTTCAATATACAAGTATGTATGATATAGTAGTTACCGTCGCCTGAACTGCCCGTGGTCATCATCATTGACCTAGTATTACAAGTCGGTTCTGTAAAACAGAAACACGAGCATTATTTAGCTAACCATTACCTAGTTCCGCCGAGCCCTGATAACAGTTGCAAACCCATTTCAATATACAAGTATGTATGATATAGTAGTTACCGTCGCCTGAACTGCCCGTGGTCATCATCATTGACCTAGTATTACAAGTCGGTTCTGTAAAACAGAAACACGAGCATTATTTAGCTAACCATTACCTAGTTCCGCCGAGCCCTGATAACAGTTGCAAACCCATTTCAATATACAAGTATGTATGATATAGTAGTTACCGTCGCCTGAACTGCCCGTGGTCATCATCATTGACCTAGTATTACAAGTCGGTTCTGTAAAACAGAAACACGAGCATTATTTAGCTAACCATTACCTAGTTAAGTTTAAATGTTAAGACTAGCTGTTCAATTATAAAATAAGTTGCCGCGTAAAATGGTAGATGACAATTGAATAACAATCATCTTCGTATCATCATCACCGACACCATCATCAACACAAAGTTAGTATCATCATTACCACTATCATCACCATCATATCAGTGTTTACCTTCATACATAAAGAAAAATACATTTATTCACTGCACACATGAGACATACAGAAAAAAGTAAAAACAGAAAACAGCAATAAAAAAAGTGAGTGAGTAGTGAGTGTGTCTTAGCGGCAGTGAATCGGACACTGGCTCAGCATAATGCTGAGGCGCTCAACACCTACAGCGCTGATTTTCAGCCAGCTCCGTTTGTGACAGACGGACGGTACGCCAAACTAATAAATATAATAAAGGAAAAAAAAACCACTATTAAACTACTGTTAAACAAATACTTATAGGTTAAGTGACTAAATAGATAAGTACCAAAACTACATGCAAATACCTTACAGAAACATAATTAGCAAAAAAGTGCTGATTGGGAAATTATAATTTTTGAAGCGTCAGCAAATAGCGCTCCTTGGATTGGAGGGGGGATATCATTCCAGCACTTGGACGCCGCGAACTTGAAACTACCCCGAAACGCCGCGGTTCGGTGCAGCGGCACAATAGCCCTAGCTTTAAATCTGCGTACATTACTAGACCACTGGATCTTTTTAAAGAGGTACGACGGGGTCATGTGTTGCACCACACCGATCATAAGGGTCACCAGGTCACCGGGCCGGAAAAGGCACTAATAAACACCCAAGACCGGTCCGTCGCTACGGACCGCGTAAGCCGCCGCCTTAAAGGGCTATGCCCTTAAGGCACCCCCGCCGCCGCCGCTTCGCGAGGTGGGGTGTGAGATGATCATGATGACTGCTGCGGCGATTCATTCCTTATTTGGAGAGCGAACAGTGCGCACGAGTGAACCGAGCGATAATCGGAGTTTATTGTGCGATAATTGTTTGTAACGATTGTGAGTGTGTTAATAAAGTTTAGCTCTTAATTATAGGTGTGTTCGTGCATTTCTATCAGTTACCTACCCCCACGTACGTAACAATACATACATATCATTCTAATTTCTACGAAACAAATAATCTTATTGCTAACTACACTATACAACTTGGAACAAAACTTGGTTGGTTGGACTCTATTCCGACAATGAGGTCATAAATTAAATATAATAGTCCGACTATAATGTACATTTCTTTAGAACCTTTAATACACAGCGCGATGAGGGTTTTAGAGGCATCACTGTATGTGTGGTCGTGCCACACTCGACAACGTTGTTTTAATAAAAGAGTTGTTTCCACATCTGAAAAATTGTATAGTATTTGTTAAGTTCTTGCTGAAGGTTTAAAAAATCTTTATCAAAAACAGTCAATAACTCTGTCCTTATTATCCGCTTTTAAGTTTTTTGTCTTTTAAAATTGAAAGTAAAATTGCATTCACTAGACCAAGTTATAACTAGTATAATGCCAGTAGCTACTGTAGCTTAGCATACCTAATTAGTATAGATCAACGACGACGGCGAGCCCCACAACTTAAATTGACAATTCCATACCAAATTTCATCCAAATCGGTTCAGCGGCTTAGCCGTGAAAGGACTATCAAATAAACAAAAATCACACTTTGACATTAATAATATTACTAGCTGTTGCCCGCGACTCCGTTCCCGTAGAAATTATTTATACCCATTTCCAACTTTCCGAGATAAAAAGTATCCTGTGTCCTTCCCGGGACCTTAGTTATCTCCATACCAAATTTCCTCGAAATCGGTTAACTCGTGACTATGGCTTTAAACAAATACAACTTATAAAAACCGCCTTTTTTAAATTTTTTAATAATAGGTTTGGATTTTGTGTTTTTTATTGAATTTTATTAATAAAATAATACGATAAGTAATAATTAAATATTGTTGCATTAGAGATTGCACTAAAGATAAAAACATTCATATTTGTTACAGTGAATAAGAGAAATCGCGGTCGGTAACAGGAGTCCCTAGTGGGCCGGTCGGGTCCTCATTTTGTTGCAGGTAGCGTGGCTGTAGCGGACCGCTGGAAGAGCTGTTGAACGAGAGTATAAGAAGTGGAGGCCTTGTGGATTTCAGTTAGTTAGGTTGGAGAGTTGGTTTGGGTAGTCAGCTGGAGTTGTTTTGGAAGGAGCTTACGAGCAGTCGGTATATCCAAGCTATTTTCACCTAGACGTCGAAAAAAATTCTCAACCCCCACACAACTTGTCCATGGAAACTCAAGGTATTAAGGAGGAGGATTTGGATCCATCATACCACACTTATTTGTTAAGTACGAAAAGAATCGTCATGTTGCGAATGCCTTCTCTGTCTATGTTGCGAATGGATATTTGTCAAATTATTGTTTTTATGTAGAATATACGGAAGTAATAATAAAGAAGTCTTCATTTATCACAAAAATCTGAAAAACGGTTGACCCTGCAGGCCAATTCTGGAAATTCCCGCTATTTTCAAGCTCGAACCAACTTGACGGCAAATGCTGCACAAACAATTCTTGATTTGAAGTTGAATAGAACTTTACTATAACTTGCATATAAACCTGGTATAGTGATATTCTTTCAGTTAAGTTGCCTATAAATGACGGAACTAGTTTTCCTGAAAGTTACGGTTAGAGTAGCTATCAGGGTTAGGTTCGATTTCTTCGAATTAAATAAGTTTTTTTTGTAATAAATATTGGTTATCGTTTGATGATCTGACAGGAACTAGGAACTTAGTATTTGATTCGAGGGGGGCCCCTATCAATCGCGGGGCCCTGGGCACTTGCCCAAAGTGCCCACTGGGAAAGAGGGGTCTGCTTAGGTCCCTATCAATGCAGCGATATTAGCCATCAGGGGCCATGCACACTTATTCATATCACACTGTGTTATTATAACATACCTTCACTGGGTAATAATTTTCTTTTGCGTTCTGTTTCGCTTTCTTTGTGATCTAAAAATGAATAGTATATATTTTATAAAATAATAAAACCGTTTTCAAATACCCTCTAACTCCTGATCAGAAATAAAATATGAGGACGGTGTTTGTCATGCTACGACGTACTGTCGCGATTTAACCCATGTTGAGAGCATGATTTACAGTGCACATTTAGCATAACAACTGTACTTGGCCACACAGTCCGAACTAATGGACCCCTATAGTATGGCTCCACCTTAAGATTGTGTTTTGTGTTCCTGACACGCAGTGTTTAAGTGGGTTTTAAATACAGTTTAATTAAAATATTATATTGCGTTTTAGAAATTGAAATATTATTTTGTCTTACTCTACAGCACATACTTATACACTACAATGTCACTGTCCAAGATGCAGGATCTTGATGAGTAGTTCTCTTGGCACTTCACCATCAGTTCACTATACCACATGCATTATGATTTGTGAACGTAGCTTGATAATCTTACACTTACCTGAACGACTTAATTTTTAGTTTTAAAACGTTTTAGACAATGCATATAACCTGCGCAAGTGCCTCCAAATTTGCAAGCTACTTGCACCGTGTACAAACACCATTAAACCAGCGCTACACTCTTGCCGATTTTGGGTGAGGTAGGCTTGTCCTAGTAGTCCTCCTTCTCAAAAAAAATAGAAAGGGAATGCATATAATCATCTGCCTCGCCCGAGATGGCATAACTGCTCTTCGGCGAGAGTGTGTGGCTGGCATTAGAATTAAACAGTTGATACACAGAAGAAAAACCTTACGGAGTACTACAGCCACGGCCGGTTGTCCCGACAAAATCTCTTCTGTAGAAAAAAGGGTCGGACACGCCAAAGGAGTCCTTCGGGGCTTTGCCCCTCCACACACTAAATAACGCTTTTCGAAATGTAAAAAACAAACTTTTAGGTTTTGCAGGGACGCTGCACTTTTTGATTTTAAATTGCTAGCGTGCGGCGCCAGCAGTTCACACCAGATGCGTTGCAAATCTGGGTTTCTGGGGAACCGAAATAATGTTTGGTGCTCCACAGTTGATTTGCACACATTTACGACACATTTCGTGTAAGGCATGTTGCAAACAGAGTTTAAGAGAAGAGTTGGGTGGAGTATTGGTGGACGTGAAATATGGATAATGGGAAGTGAGAACTGGAAGAGAGCAAATGTAACAAAGCAAGTTATGATATTACTGAATTAATACCAATTTTATATCGTATAACCCGACAACGTCAAACGCAACGGTTGAATGAATGTAAAAATGATCTACAGATAAAGCAACAATAACAAGTAAACTGTTCACGCTTCGTATCATCATTCGATTAAGTGAACTGTATAGGATACTTTATTAACGTTTACTCGTGATTCCCAAAGCGTACCAATGACGTCACGAATCAGTAGCGTCGGAGAATGAATGAGGCTGATTCCAACCCGTGGGAGACAGATAATTTCAATTTCATACACTCGACACTACTTGAACATTCATCGGTTACTTTTCTTTTTGGAATAATTATTAAATATAGGTGTATTGATCGAGGCGTTTTTAGTAATGCCTTGAATACTATTAGAAGCTTGAACTGCTTGCTTGAATACCCTGGCAACACTTTCTTGTCAACATTGAACCACCAATGGCCTTCTTTTGGAACATGCACTAGTGTTGTGTCAAGTTGTCAAAATCCACACTCGACTACTTAAATATCGAAAGAAAATTGAAAGCTTTTGCAAGTTATATTTTATTTAACTCATTAATTTCTTGAGAGCTATAAGTTTATTTCTAATAAGTCTGATAATTAACAATGGAGATATTTAAAGGCAAGGTTTTAAAAATAAAGTCAAATGTTGTTAAATTTAGTCAAATATAGAGAGAATTTGTTAATAGCGCATCCGAATATCCGAATTACTGTGAAGTCGGTGCTGTCATTGCAATGTCATATAAATTGACATGACCCACAGACACAGACCACTTCTAATCTGTGCTACACAGAATGATTGATAAACTAAGCTGGCAATCCACCCATTTGGCCTCTTACTGTCTATCCATTCACCTGCTTCGGTGTTTAAAAACTTAAGTGGTTGTTAGTAAAATTAAACTACAAAAATGTACTTTGTGTCTAGTTTTGTCAAAGAAACTGTACCGAACTATTTGTCAGGACTGCCCATTCCTGATTCTTTTGGCGGGTGGTTCCGATTAGGGGGTAAGGCCATTTTCCTCTATCGCCTAGGTTATTAGATCTTGATGTTTAACGGGAAATCAAAAAAAGCACCGCGCCGCGCTTTGGCCTTGAAATTGCAATGGTGTCTATAAAGTTATTGCAAACCTGACCGTACTGAAGTAAATCAATATATACTTTATAATAGCGTTTTGATTTCTAATTTCACACGGGGAGTCCCCCTATGCTTATGCCCGTCCAGGAAAATAAAAAATAAAAAACCCGCTCTTTTAAATTAGTTTGAATAGTTTTTCACAATATAGCGAAGTTTTTTATTTTCCTGGTCGAGCTTTACGCACTTTTTTTGTGTTTTTTTTTTATTAAGAATAATAATATTTATAATGTTATTAAATGTCTTAAATTAATTTTCTATAAGAGATTGTTATAAAATTAATATATACATATTTTATATGTATTGTCATTTCTTTTATTTTATATGTTAAATAAATTGATGCCGACATGAATCTTGCTTAATCTCAAAGATGTGGCTTCAGCATTGGGGATAATATTTTTTCACTAGACGTTAGCCTAGTACCTAGGTACTCAGTGACCCTAACCTACGAAACTAGCGCCCGCGGGTTCGAATCCCAGTAAGACAGATATTTGTGTGATGTGCGTTGTATTTAGGTATTGCTTAAAATACTTATATTAATGCCTTGAGCTTAGTTTGGAATTAAGTCATTGCAACTTGTGTAAGATTGTTGATATTTAAGGGTGTTTAATAATACCGTTATGCCATGATGAGGTTTTTTTGAACAGTTTTCGAAATACCTAATGCCTTGTTTTAGACATATTTGCATTTAAAGAAACTATTTTCGGTATGGTTTGTGTCGGTTTAGATTTTGTGTATGTTTTTTAGTTTAATTGTTATTTTTGTTTTCTTTTTATATGTAAATTACAATTTGGTAGGCTGCTTCTTGACTTGGCAGTATGCACATATAAGTACGTTCGGCACGCGCAGTTCAGATTACGGGGTACCTAGGTAGATAGGTATCTAATTTGTTTTATAATAATTTAGAAATACATATATTTACGTATATATTTTATCCAAAAAATATACATGGCGGACTTGATGTTACACGCACTTTTTACCAGTCAACCTTTAACTTAAACTGAAATAAAAAACTGTAGGTTCAGTCAGTAGAATTTAGTTTAGTCAGTGGTATTTATAAAATGACAAAACTGCAAATTATAAATACGTAAATATTTTATCCAAAAAATATACATGGCGGACTTGATGTTACACGCACTTTTTACCAGTCAACCTTTAACTTAAACTGAAATAAAAAACTGTAGGTTCAGTCAGTGGAATTTAGTTTAGGCAGTGGTATTTATAAAATGACAAAACTGCAAATTATTGCATACTATTAGATCATAACCTAGCCTAGGCACGGAGCGGTCTAAAACTGAAAAAACGGTCTAAAACTATAACAGCTGTGGAAATACAGATGACTGTCGTTTTAATTACCTGGAATATTTTTAGTAAATTTGTCATCCTTGTCTTAAATGTATTATATTTCAGTGCGAGATTGGCTGGCCCTGATTCCCCCAACCATCGTTATTGGAGGCATTTCATATTATTCTTACCAAACTATAAAACAAGCGCGAGCCTTCCGTCGAATTAATCCAATGATCAGACTAGACGAAAAAAAGGTTGTGGACTTTATTGAAATTGAAGATATTGGTGAGAAAATGTCTTTATGCAGATGCTGGAAGAGCAAAAAAGTAAGATTCGTTTTTACTAACTGTAAATATTAATGTAGGTTGGTACTATTTTAGCGTAGAGGCTGAACTCGTGGTCCGATTTCAACAAACGAGGTGTCATTGTATAGGTACGTCCTTAATTTAAAAAAACCGGCCAAGTGCGAGTTGGAATAAAAAAAAACACGTTTGTTGTATGGGAGCCCCACTTTAATATTTATTTTATTCTGTTTTTAGTATTTGTTGTTATAGCAGCAACAGAAATACATCATCTGTAAAAAAAAAACTGTCTAGCTATCATTGTTCATAAGATACAGCCTGGTGACAGACAGAGAGACGGACAGTGAAGTCTTAGTAAAATGGCGAGTTTAAACGTATATAATATTACATTCATTATCTTAGACTTATGACTACAGCCTTGTACTGCGGCGGCGGAAAATAGGTACCTACCTTATAAGTTCTCCGAACCGGTTGTCGCTAACTGAGTCATAGGTATAGGTTTATATTAAATCCCAGTTACTGACTGTTTTAGACCAGTGCCATGACTTCAATATTTCAAATTTAAAGATCAAGTATGACCTAATTCTGTAATTTATTTCTTTGTTTTTGATAAGCTTGTCAGATAACACACCGTACATTGACGGAGATAACAGGAAAATACGTAGGTATTTTTCATACGAATCACAATGCGCAAAGTCAATAATTATGGTGCACCGCAATATGAATTTTGAGTTTTTTACTATTAATATGTCTCATGTTACTTTAACAGGTCTACCTTATTTCCTATAAAGTTCAAAATGCATAATACCTAGGTCATAAAACATAATGATCATAATCTATAATGGATTTATTTCTGATACCTTAAACTTTTCAGGATTGTTATTAAACAAACCTAACCTAAGTAACCTGATGGGTTCTATACAATTGCCTTTTAAACAATCCTGAAAGTTTACGGTTTCAGAAATAAATCCATTATAGATTATGAGCACTATGTATATTATGCATTTTGAACTTTAAATATTATGATACAATCTCGAGTTAAACAGCTGTTTTTGTTTAGTGTTAACGGACATGTTCAAACAAAACAGCGTCTGATAAAACTATTCTCTGTAAATAAAAGTCTCAGAGGGTGAATTTTTCATTTTTTTAACGTTCGGTTGAGGTCTCCATTCTCCATTTAACCTTATAATTTCTAAGAAAAAAGCCCATTACATTTTATGGGGGGTGGGTGAAAGACGACGCTTAATCAAAACTTTGTTAAAACTCACACATAGAGTATAAAGTTATTAGACATGTTTTGTAACAAGAGATGTCAACGCATAAATAACAACCTATCTTTATTGATAAAAATACTGTTTTTATTTTTTATTTTTATTTTATTTATTTTTAAAGACACACCAACAGTAACATAAACAGATTATACAATAACACAATATAAAAGTTACATTCCCGATTATGCACCAATTATAGGCGTGCAGCAGCATTGGGCGCCGTTTTCATAAGACGGCGTTTTAAGAGCACGAGACTTACTTGTAGCTTAGGGTTTCGCAATCTAAAAGGAAAATAAAATAATATAAGTAAATAAATATCAAATAAAAACATCAACGAAAAAAAAAAACTTTGATTTTTTTTTTTTTTTTTTTTAACTCCGATTTCTTAGATCCATAGATGTTAGTGGGTTAGTTACAAAGCTACTTATGGGCCATTTTTTATTTTGTTGTACTGTGTCGTTTTAGGCATGTCCTACCTATTTCCTTATAAATTAAGATTACTTCTTGAACAGTTTGGTACAAAAGTGTGATAAATATGCATAATTAGATATATTTGCTTTTAGAATTTATAGGATTCCAGTAAAAATAAATAGATTTCTTTAACAAAAATACATTTTAAAAATGAATTTAATTGCTGTTTTTACTGTCCTACCATAAAGTGACCAACTTTAAAACGTAATTAAACATTTTTTTTGTACCAGGGTATGAACTTACATGACGTATGTGTTAAACGCTTATATTCGTTTTTACTTTTAATAATACATTATCTTCAATAAATGGTAATAAGTTGTTTAAAAATGTGTTACAATATTAAACCATATATGTTACTCGGCGGAAATTCCTACTGAGTGACGACGAATTTGCATTAATATTTATTTATTTTACTACCAAAGTGGTAGGTTATTTTTTGTTTACAACACTGTCAATGCTGTGCCGTGTCCGCCATATTGGTAGTTTGTTTAGTTATGCGGCACGACTCGCGAAAAGTGGACTTGTCCAAACTTGCGTTTAAGGTGGAAGTTATCGTGCTCCATTTAGTGACTGAAATTTTGAAGGTAAGTTACATGTTTAATACGGAATTTAGTTGTTTATACTACTTATTAGTTTATGTAGTACCTAAATATAAAAAAATGCGACGGAAACTAGGTTTATTTTGAAATACAACTTACATTTTTTACTTGAAGGTCTCAACCGTTACGTTCAGTTGAGAAATATCGTTTCTCAGCGGAATGAAATGTAACTCAGTGTAACGGTAAAGCCGCGTTATAAGTACAATCAAATGGTACATTAATTAATATTCGAAATTGTATTTTTTTTGTGAATTTGATTGTGGCCCATGTAAAAAAATTAAAGTAATCACTAATAGATCCAGATAATGTAATTCTCGATTACTAATTAAATTTCACCGTGTATGTATTTTTTTAATTTGTTTTAGATTCATCTGAGAAATGGCATTAACACCGGCAGAACGTATGAAAAGGTATCGAGAAAAATTGATAAACGATCCTGATAGATTAGAAAGGGTAAAAAAAAACATGCTGATTACGTCAAGTCAAAAAGTAAAAAAATCCAAGACCTCACCTTAGAAGAACAAGAAAAACGTCGAAAGCAATGGAGATCTCAGAAAAGAAAGCAGAAAGATAGGAAACAAAATGTTGAAATTCAGGGGAAAAAAGATTTGAAGAAAAAATCGAAAAGAAAGAACCGTAATAATAGAAGGTTACTAAAAAACTACAACGCCGCAACGGAAAAAATAGAAAAGTTACAAAGAGCTTTTGTTTCGTTTGGCTTAGCTAAATTAGGAACCATGAAGACGCGTCCTTACTTTTTTGTTACGTTCCACTGAGAAATTGTCTTAGGTAATCCTAGACATAATATTAGGTTTTTGAAGATTATTGTTTACTTTATTCAACTTTTATAGTTGTTTAATATTTACTTTTATATTATCTATACCTTGTGTAAAAGTTTCTATTTGATATTTCAGACAATTATCAAAGAAAAAATAAAAACGAAGTGCCTCTTTTGAATATAACATCACTCAGTGGATATGTGATAGATATTTTGAGAAGATTTGTTTATGTTTGTCAAATGCTTGTTTTTGAATAATGACTATTTTGATACGATTTATCTTGTTAATAAGAGATGTCATAAATATATGGCTTTTTATATGATCTTTATGCGTTTATTATTTCGTAACTCAGTGGATCACCCAACCCCAGAAACTCCGACTAAATTCCATTTTTTTCTTTTGTCTTAGTAAAATGTTATTTAATCATATATATTTTACGTATTTTAGTGTCTGATTAACTCAAAAGTAGTGTTATTTTGTTCAACTCTTGCAAAATATATTGAACACAATTTTTCGGAAATGGTACAACAAAATAAAAAATGGCCCTTATACTATGTTATCCTACAACTATGTTAGTGAACACAATGTTTAAACGGAGCTTGGCCTAGTGTTCTAGACTGCCACTGTCCATTCTGCCAGCAGCTGCCACGGCCAGAAACCTTATTATTAAGTACTTACTTTTATTAATAAATCTAGCTTCTACCCGCGACTCAACCGCGCAAAACTTCGATTGTCGATATTCTCTCGGGAATTATTAAATTTTCCTTCATGAAAAGTAGCCTGCATGTGAATCCAGGTTATACCTAAGTTATCTCCATTTCCATCCAAATCCGTCCAGTATTTACAGCGTAATGAAGTAACAAACCAACGCACACACAAACTTTCGCATTTCTAATATTATTAGGATATAGTCAGCATGGGCGAAATGTAATAAAGTAAGTACCTACTTTTTCCCTCCGTTTGGTATGGCTTTGAGAAACTCTATAGGTATACTTACAATGTTGTTTTTAGCGGGAAGTTAGGCCATTATGGAGATTTCTGAAACTATACTCGTAGAAGATACAGGAAAACTGCCTTAGAAACCCTTAGGTCTTTTTATGTAAATTTTAATCTATAAATATATACAAAACAATTCCCAATAAGACTTGTTAGTAATTCAGTAACCACATTTTGCAAAAACAGGCTAAGATGTTTACCTGTGTATTAGTGACAAGTTGCAAGCCCATCGCCTCAAGTGCGATTTGCGTGGTGTTAAATAAATAAATAATGTCCTAGTTAAAAAAAAAGTATAATTGGAGCAGTTAGCGGAAGAAAATTGCATTTTGTATTAGAACTGTGCCACTACGTTCGTTCACTTGTTTCTTAGGCATATTCGTTTAAGACATAGAGCCGTAATTCCTGCACCATGTTTGTGCTCTTCCTGATCGTGACTGCTGAATGTTTTTTTGTTATATGTACGTTCAATGACTCGGTATCCTTATTATAATGCCATAAAGCAATAATATATTTTTTTTGTTCAGATATCAACAGTTATTTTTTAGCCGTTCCCTACTAGGAAGCGTTTAACTAGGTATTTTTGTAAAAACAAAGCGGCAAATATGGAAATGATGTAGGTAGGTACCATATTTTTTAAATCGGCTGATGGAGCACTTTCATAATAATAATAATAAATTCAGGATAATTCCGACGTACAAAGTTGCACACTTCTAATCCAAAGTGTCGAATTGTTCCTACATTTGTCGCTAACCTACCCAATACGTGCGTAACCCATCGAAAATTCAAAAAGAAATAGGTAACGTCAGTTAGCATGAGCATGATGATTTGAACGTATACTTTTTTTGTTTTCAATCCTATTTTCCAATTATTATTTTTTTATAAAAGAATTTATTTAATAAATATACCATGATAACTTAAACTTAAAAAATATATATAAATATATTGTCTGATTAGCTTATTGTTTTCTTTATATATTTTAGTGGCCTTTGTGTGATGGAGCGCATGGACCACACAACCGAGCTACCGGTGACAACACAGGACCAGTTGTTATTCGTAGATCTAAGCCAACAGAGGAGAAGTAGTGAAGTATTTAGTGGGACATCAAGACATCATTACTTAATACAGGGTGAAACTCTATGTGATTACGAAACTATAACTTTCACTGTAAATTGTTTGGACACAATTTACTGTTGATTTGATTTGTATACTATTAGAAATAAGGTAACAGATGATACGTTTTAATTCATTTTTTATGAATTGTCACTGTAATACAAAACATATAATATTATATTTTAAAAGTAGCGTGTCTTTTTGGTTTACAAACATAATAAAATTAAGCAAGTAGGTATGTGTGGCTGTGACACCCAACAAAATATTGTTTAAATAGTTGTTTTGCTGTAGGTATGTAATTGTACATGTTTACCAATTATACTGATGTTCAATTAATTACTGATTTTGATTCACATCTTTTCTAAATATGTAAAATGTTTTAACGTAACAATTGTATGACAAAACATAATTAAAAAATATATTCGTAGAGTATTATGAATATTTAGTAAAAAGAATAATCGATAAATATACAACGAAGGGACAACCTAAAATAAGAGACATTGAGCTTGCGCACACATTTACGTTGTGTATGTGTATTACCTTAATAGAAAAAGGACCTATCACAGTCTTCTTCTTCTTCTTTTTTAAATTAATGGCGGTCCACACAGTGATTTCGCCAATGTCAAGTAAATAGAGTAAATCAGTAAACAGAATAAATCAAAAGTAAAAGCCGGGCATTTTTCAATCGGCCATTTATTCATTTTACAATCACAGTCTTTCGGTGCAAATTTATACATTGACGTTTGTCAAGTTTGAAGTTTGGTTGACATTTGTCATGCTGTTTACCATTACCACACTGTGACGTTAAACTTGTGACCTGATACAACTATACACGCGTTTGCATAATTCATTTTTATTTGAAAGCTGTTTTTTTGTGAATTAGTTAATATATTATTAAGTGAAAATGTATATTGTGTCTAATTTCGTGAAAATTACTATTCCCAACTACTTGGCGGGCCTGCCGATTCCTGACACCGTCGGTGGATGGTTTCGTCTTGGAGGTAAGACAATTAATATTCTCTTTTATTTCTCTTACTAGCCAACACGTAAGCCTGATCCGTTTCTAATATTCTGTAAAACGACTGTTTTAATCCAATTAGTTAGATAACAGTGCCCTTTATCTCTGAAACCGTGACACAGTTATCTTTCGCTTTCATCAATCTTTGCTTTAATAACACTTATAAAATAATGAGCACGCTTCTAATTTACAACTCAACTGTTAATTATGCTGTATAATATCTTGCAATGGTATTATATGACTTGAAACAAACACTTTATTTTTAAAATTCCATGCTGTTTCAAAAACTGTCTAATTTATAAAACATGGTTATGTAACAAATGTTTTGTTCTTGTTGTATTTAAGCTCATATTGTATTTTGCAAAACCAAACTAGCTTAAAAAACAATGTGAGTATTAAATTAAATGAAGAGATTCAATGTACACAATATAAATGCAAACATCATGCTTATTCATATTTAGGTATAGCATCATTATTAGTGTTTGTAGTGGCTGAAATAACATTATATCTCGAAAGATCATCAAGTCTTTGTAGAAAGACAACTATTTTTAATTTGGCATATTTCATTAAAAATCCATTTAGCTGTTTACATGCATACAAACATTCTTAGAATCTTTCATATTCATACATTTAGTGTTTTATTTGTTATCTGTCCTGTAGGCATTCAGCAATTGGTTGATACATTTGGGTTTATTGTCTTTGAGGGCATAAGTCCAGTGACCCATGCCCTCACTTAAATTTATGCCCTAAAGATATCCAAAGGTTTTTTGTTAGTCTTATAAATTTTGGGTCATATTTCATTAGATAGCAACGTGAGATGTTTTCAATAAATTTGTACATAGTTAAGGGTTTTAACTAAAACAAAACTTAATTGATTTCTTTGTGTAATGAGAGTTACCCATATAGTTTGTATGACTAACTTTTATTACACAAAGGATGCGATTGTGATTTTGTTTTCGTTAAGCCTTTAACTATGAGCAAATTTTAACAATCTGTGTACATTACCATACGATCAGGTGATTTTCAAGTCTTATCCTGTAGGATATTGTTTGAAACCTTTGTCTATGAACTCTTTGACAAGCATTTCAAATTTTAATCTTTGAATTTATCTTGAATAAGAAAAAAAACTTGTAAACTTCGCGTCAACGAAACAAAACGTTAAAGATTGTCAACTAGTTTTTTTGAGTTAGCTTGTTGATACGGAATAACGTTGAATTGAGTTGGCCGTCTTTTATGACAATATAAAGTTTTTGCTGTGTAAAAATTGAGAATAAGAACCAATTTCAGTGCAATGCAGTTGAATTGCCGCAACGGCCGCAATTCGGATTTACCTACTGTGTTTTTAATGTAATGAATACAATTATGTTATGACTGACGCCAAACGTTCACTATTATTTGATCATTTTCGTAAAACTTCGTGCCGGGAGTCTCCACGTCCGCGCGCCATAACGTATTCTCCTTCCCTTTCGCGCTTAAAATAACGCTAATCAACCTATTCGTTTCGTTCCGTTCTGTGGCGCGATCAACGCGTCAACTAATCCAACTATGTTTACGATGAATTTATACAAAAGCACACAGAAGATTTATATACACAAAGATTTAATATAAAGTTACAATTGTTTATCCATTGTGCTTATTTGTGTCACTGCTCCCTCTGCTATATCTACACTATCAGATATCATTGAATCTTTAATCTTTTGTACTTTTCTTGTACTGGCCTGATTCCAAAATCTGTGTATAATTGGTTGTTTGTAATCAACCATTTGCAATTGGACGTAGTTTTGCAAAAAGGAACCAACCCACAATTATTTGACAATAGTATGTCAACTGTAATGCTGAATACTGAGGGTTGACATTTTATTGCTAAATGATTGTGGGTTGGTTCCTGTTTGCAAAACTACATCCAATTATTCTCAGCATTTTAGACTATATTTTAAAAAACAAATTTTCTCTTTCTGCCTCATTGCAATTACATGCCAGACTATAATTTTAGTGTTTCTATTTTTAAATATCTATAATTTAAATTTAAATATTACATAAAGCTTCACTTGTGCTTTATGTGAATTGTAATTTAAGGTATCAATATCAATTATCATTTTATTTATAGTGAAAGATTGGCTGGCGCTAGTCCCTCCTACATTAGTCATTGGTGGAATCTCTTACTACTCATACAAAACCGTGAAGAAAGCGCAAGAGGGAGGCAACAATCATGTCAACCATTGCATAAGGAAGGATATTGACAAAGTGGTTGACTTCATTGACATTGAGGACATCACGGAGAAGGCTGCGCTCTGCAGGTGCTGGAAGACTAAAAATGTAAGGAATACAAGTCTTACATATCTAATAAGAGAAGGGAAATCTTGAACTTTCGATTTGAAGTTATGTGTTGATTTTTCTGATGTTGTTCTGTCCTGTAAGCCAGAAAACAAGGGGGCCTTTAGCAACTAGCGGGTTGCTCACACTGAATGTGTTAATCAGGGGTTAATAGATGCATTTCTTAAATAAATGTTAATATTATTTTTTTATTACTAAACATTTTATGTGTCTTGCAAAAGGAACCAAGAATTAAGCTATCGGCTGGCAGTCAGTTATAATCATTACTGCTATAAGAAGGGCACATTTGCCATCTTCACCTTGTGCATTGAGTTTTGTTCTGACTTTGTTTTATTAATAAACTTTCACTTTGACACTGCGGCGTAATTCGGTTGTTCCATGCGAAGGCCAAGGCCGTGGCAGAGTTCTACCTCTTGTGATATAATATAAGTCAAGTTATTAAGCATTGCAGATTTTTTTTTTCCAACTGTGGCTAGATTGTCAAATTTACTCATATTATAATAGTTAGTTTATTGATACGAGTATGTTGTCCTTTTCTTCATTTCCCTTACTTTGAAAGGCAAGGACAAGTCAGCCATGACTTTTGAATGTCTTATATTGACCTTAATTGATTGATGACTTCGTCCAGAATATAACAATTATGATTATTATCATCACCAATATCATTAAGTAATTAGCCGAGACCCTTTAATGCCTACCTATACTATGAACAAAGTTCTTAATCTTAAATTTATCTTTTTCAGTGGCCGTACTGTGATGGCTCTCACGCTTCCCACAACAAGGAAACTGGGGATAATGTTGGTCCCGCTATCGTCAAGCACAAGGAAAAGAAGTAAACTTACACCATTAAGGATAACATTGGCATATATCTAGGATCATGTATACAATAGTGGCCTTTGGCTTTAGTGTGCAGCTTCTCAATAGCAGTGAATAGCAATATTTATATTTTATAACACTGGAAAGCTTTGTGTTTTCCAACTTGCTAATGACAGACAGGTTCCAGAATATGATAGCCAACCTTTAATTGATGGAAAGACTAAGGAAAAAGAGAAAAAAACTTGTATGGAATACTTTAATTAATCAGGGGGACTTGTAAAAGTACTTGTACAGTAAAAATATTTGAAATAAAATGGAAGTTGTTTAAACTTCTGTAATTTCTTATTGTTAATCGGGGAAACATAACCTACGGTCCTCTATCTAATCTGATAAAGATTTGTAATAAGTGATTACTGTGTCCTCTCGTACAGTCACGGACTTTAATTGATCAGCCACTTGCCACTGTTCATATTTTAGCGAAGTGGCTGATCAATTAAAGTACTTGACTGTACGACTTCATGTTATCAGGATTACTTACCGAATTTTTCGCTTTCCAAATTGAGATAGCAAAACATGACTAGCTATCTAAATAGAGGACAGGTATGAAGCCCTTAGACTTGCTGAATAATGAAAGTCAAAGAAATAAGTGTTGTGTTCTGGACACTAGATAGAATTTATGTATATAACTTATCCAACAAGGTACAAAGTTTATTTTTTTTTAACTACATCTGTATATAAATGAATATTCCCTAGGCATTTTATAGTACTTATTTTATTTGTCCTTGTGTTTGCCTGTCGAAGGATTAAATTGAGGGCGTTGTTTCATTCCGTAGTAAGTGAAGTAATGGTAAAAAATCGTAATCAATTGTTTAATCTCAACCATGTGTCATGTTTTCGAATTTGAACCATTAGTTCAGTTAACTACTGTTACGTTCCGCATCTGTTTTTTTTAGTAAAATAAGTCCTCGTTACGGTAATCAAAGGGTGGGGATTAAAAAGTTCAAGTAGATCGTCTTTCTTATTGCAAATCTAAATGATGTTATTGCATAATGTTACATTAATTGAATGGTTACTTAAGATTGTTCTTCTGTCAAGGCAAGTTTCACTGTCAGTAGATATGATAAATAAAACAAATAATATATTATTATGGTCACGACATATGAAGTTATGTATTTCAATCATAGTTATTTAGAAAACCAAGAATAAAATCAAATCAGCTGACAGTTGATATGTACAACAATTTTTATCAGTTTAGGAATATGTTTCAGAAAGAAATCTATATTGTATTGCTTGTTGTTTTTTTATTTTATTTTTGTTTCGCGTTTTTAACTTGTTTTTATAATCTTGATTCTGTTTCACTTTGAAATAAAGTACGGACTGTTGTCGCCTTATTTTTTGTCTTTTATTATTTAAACTAGCGACCCGCCCTCGCTTCGCTCCGGATTAAAGTATTATACATATAAACCTTCCTCTTCAATCACTCTATCTATTAAAAAAACCGCATCAAAACAAAACCCGTTGCGTAGTTTTAAAGATTTAAGCATACATAGGGACATAGGGACAGAAAAAGCGACTTTGTTTTATACTAAGTGATGATGAATTGTTTTTAAGCATATGAAAATCGTGCATGGCGTGGTTAAGTTGTAAAGTTAGTGAAATTTGTATTTATAACGGGTCTCTATCGTTTGACCAGAGTACATATGCAATAATTTCACTTGCCCTAATTTCACATGATATAATTTTATATGCCATAACGATAATGTGCCATAATATTAATTTGCTATAAATTCAGTTTTTCTGAAACCGTGATCTATTCGTAATTCTAATAAAACAAACCTAACTAACCTATTGCACTCTATACTATGTCATGTAAAAATTACCTGAAAGGTTTACCAATACAGAACAAACGCCTATATGGGAAAAATGAAGGGATACCATTTAGAACAAATTGCATATAGTTCAAATTACTTCAGTCTTTTCGTTATCAACTTATTCACGCCAGCCACGGAAAATAAATACGCAGTTTCCTTATAAAATATGTTTAATACGCTTCCAAATGCTGATTCCTTACATTAAGCACATCACAGACATGTATTGACTTTTATTACAAATAAATATCCTTACTCAAATTGCCAATCGAATCATTTCAAAACAGTTCGCTCTATTATGGCACGCCACTCATCATACTCATTCATTACGTACCATAGTGTGTATTAACCTTTTCAACGTTATTTCAAATACAAAAGACGTCACTCACACGCTAATGACGGCTTAAAACCAGAGCTTATGTCAAACTTGGCTTATACTCAGGTGAAAAATGACCGGTCTTTAAAGCCCGACAATATTCTATTCGGCCCTATTTTTTTTTTTATGTTAACCTCTTGAGACCCACCATACTACATTCCGGTAGATTTTTGTTAATAGGAATTTGAATCTACCAGCAAGGAAATAAAGTTCAATTACCTTTGCACTTAAATGACATTTTCAATTTTGAAACAAATAAAAATGAACTTTATAATCCTTGAAATAAGGTTTAAATTGAATTGCCTGGATAATGTACTTTCTATAGGACACCGGGTCTTACGAGGTTAAGGCGAAGGCACACGAGCACTCAGGCCACGTAATGGTAAGTGGAATCTGAGACCCATAGACATTTGAATTCTCAAGACTATAATCCTAAGACCTCAAATGCGTTGCCAACCCTGAGGACTAAGGTAGAATTTCCTATGCTAGTAATTTCATCGGTTGTTTTATCCCCACACCGGAACAACAATGCGAACACTGTTGCTTGGCGGGTGGTTAATGGATAAGATGGTGGTAGCAATCCGGACGGACGGCGGAATACAAATTTGTATTGAAATAGGACTAAAAAAAATCTTGTCAGGCTTTACTTTTGATTTATTCTATTTATTGCTTATATTCTCACTCACACTTGACATTGGGGAAACCACCGCGGAACCGCGGTGGACCGCCATAAAAGAGAAGACTATCAGCCCCCTATTTCACCATACTGACAATGACAGGTGACATTTTAGTGTAGGTACATGGCGCAGGTTATATGAAACCCAGTGATGTATAAGCGTGTTAACTTTGCAATGTATACCAAATTGTCACCTGTCACCTGTCACGTGTCATTGTCGAGATGATGAAATAGAGGGCTGGTCTTTTCTGTGTTGGCAACCATGACGGAAATATATTTAATTGGTGTTGAGCTAGAGATATTATCCGTCAATGGCGTTAAAAAGGTTCCCTGTTCCCATACGGCCTATTTATTTTCATCTTCGTATGTCCACTTCTTCTGTGAGTAAAAGATCCAGTTTGATCACATTCACGCACGTAGGTATCAGACCAAATCAGGGACAAAACTGTTCTTGAATCGCAATTCATGGGACAGGTAACCTGTTATATTGATGAAACTAGCCTTTTCTGGGATACATTATTATGAACTCAAAACTAAACTAAGTGCAAGAACCGTGGCTTAGAAATGAAAACTTAACTAGCTTATTGCGTATCATAATTCAAAATTTCAAAACGAACAATCAATGCAAGTTTATCCAAGTATCTCTTAAAAGATCTGTTCGACATACAAGCAAACAAATTCAGTCTTGAAGTATCTCATAGAAATGTATTCTCCGAGCTCCAGCCATGTTTTTCTTCACAGCTGCAACAAAAATACAGACGTTGAGGTCACATTTCAGTTAGGTACCTACAACATTTTTTCTCAACCAACACTGCTCGGAAAAACGAATATTTTTAGTCTGATGTGGGCGTGGGGTCAGAAAACATCACTTTCATGACATGCCGTTTTAATCCAAAATAAAAATATTTATGGCCTATTTCAGACACGGTAAATATTATTAAAAAAAACAAAAATTTCGTCGCAGCAGTTGAGAAAAGTTATGTCTGCCTCGACAGAAAGCGCAATTAATGGACTCGTAGGTACACTAGAGGGCCTCGTATATGACTCGTCCATATATCACGTAATTTCTACCCTCGTCAACAATGTACATTTAATTACTTATATAACTTAATAGCTTAATAGCGTTCGGCTGGCTATAGCCATAACTATACCTATTTGTCACTTTATAGAACAACGAAGATCGCCTAGTACTGTACAGTCAAGGACTTTAATTGTTATGCCGCTATAGAACCCTGTCATAATGACAGCGACAAACCAATTAAACCACATGAAAGAAAGCTAAAATTAATGATTAACGCATTATCGTTCCATAGTGGCACAACAATTAAAGTCTGACCGTACCTACAATCGATTTCTGAAGTAATTTTACATTTTAGTACGTTGTCACAGTATCGTATCGAGAGTAATTGAGAGTGATTTGAATTTAATACATCAATAACATCGACAAAGTACTAAAATGTACTGCTACTTCTGAGTCAAACCGTACTATGTGACGATGTCACTATTTTAATGTCTGCCGAAGGATGACCAATGAGTGTGTTAACTTTCATCGTCGTCGCATACGACCGGAACCATAATTCGATCCGTCTGCCCGTACGCATTACGCAGCGGTAAGTTTCTTGCGTTAATTTAGGTACTCAATTCCAACCATTCTTCCTCTCTTTAACCTTTTGGCCGCCAAACACGGCTATCACGTTATCGGATTTTCATCCTTGGGACAACGGGCGCACGGCGTCTGCACGAAAAGTTGCAGCCGGCCGCGGGGTTCAAAAGGTCAATACGTATATGGTATACTTCTGAGTTTGACTGTACCTACGACCTTAGTCATACGCAGCTGTGCAGCAGCTATACTTACGGGGAGACGGATCAAGTTATGACTGACAGCCGAGTTGAGAGTTGAAGTTTAAGGTAATGTGATGTCTCTTAAATCAGAACCCGACTTTTTGAGCCCCTTACAGCTGTTATCATCACGTCTAAAATGTTATAAGTATTTTACAGTAAAAAAGTGACAATCATTTTAGATTAATATCGATAAGTACACCTACACCTATAAAGTAGGTCAGGGCCTTTTTACCCGACTACGGCGAAGCGGCCAAACTTTGCACATTGCTATAATAATTTCTAGCCTTTGATTACAAACAATATTTTTAATAGCTTGCTAGTAGACAGGATGACGATCATAATAGATGGAGTTCCACTCAGAGGTGATAGACTGCTGCCAATGTGTCGAATTATCCTAAATTTGGACTCTACGTGATCATACGAACACTAGGAGAGGTTCTATTCTTTATCAGATAGCGAATACCACTTTTTGGTATATACTCCTATGTAGTTTAAAACATAACAAAGGTCTAAATTTGATTCATTCTTTTTAAATTTCTACTGCGTTATATATAACGATATCGCGTTTGACGTGATTTAGAATCGTGTATGACTCGGACGCCATTATTGTAAATGACATAAGAGTTATCAAAACGTTGACAGTACGGAAACGCTTCAAAGGCGATATCGTTTTTGCCGTGCAGAATCGCGGCCTAGCTCTCTCACGACTCCCGGGCGTAATAAAACTTATTCTAAGGACCAGTTTAAATCAACAGCTTCTTTTTGACTAATGTTCTGCTTATTCATACCTCTATCCGCGTCTCTGCAATGTTCTCCTCATTTCTCAGCAGTTCATGCTTCAGACCGTTTCTTTTTCTGAAAAATAAAAATATCTTGTTACTTATTTAGGAAATTAGTTGAAGTTAATAATCTAGATGATTGTGTTAAACAAATTAGGATCATTGTAATTTATTTAGATGAACCAGTTTTAGAGATAACACATTCTGAGCTTATGTTGTTTGAATTGCTCTCGTCGGTGATGTGATATGACTCAGTTGACGTACGCACAATATTGATAATGTTACTTTATTTATAACTATGCGACATGCCCTCGCTTCGCTCCAGTTAAAACAAAATAAAAAATAACTTCCTATATAACTGTTTTTTATAATCGTTATTGTAGTTTCAGAGATCAGTAGGTATATATAGTATTATAGATATTATAATAGATATAGCAAGTCTTTGTTTTATTCGACAAATATTTCGAAGTAAATATTTCTTTCGTTTGACTGTGAGAGACCAGTATTTGGCAAATACTATACTGCTAATATAACATAACTACTATGGCCTCTTCTACCGATTTCTCGTAGGTACCTACAACCATAATTTCTCTAATTTCACTCAGATACGTTCTGAGTAGCTATAGGAGTCCAGCCACTTGCACTGTTGTCTTGAGTTTGGAGTTAGACGATACGGTAATTTTTATGTCGATTCCGTGTCTGTGATAGCCGTGCATTAAGATATAGCAAAAAGCATACACAGTAGCTATAGGTAAAATAAACCTGCTCTTTTGTTCGCTTGTCCCTAGTTTCCACCGCGCGCTTCCGTCGCAGCTGACCGCTTCCTACGCGCGGTGTCGGGTTACTTACACAATAGACTCCCTAACAAGGCACCCTTGACGTATAAGAAATTTATTTTTATTTTCATTACACAAAGTTTGTTTAGTCACAACATGATAACTAAGATAGGAGGATCGGAAAGCAATTATAAGCCAACCGTGTAAAAAAACTTGAGTGGGAGGTTTTATGGTCCTTGCAGCCGTATTGATCCGTATCGAGTTCATTTTGTACACGCGGAACGCGCGGGCTTATTAGAGGACTATTTGTAGATGATATAATGGAGTTGCACGCTGGATAAATATTTGAATTATATAGAAAGTAAGAGACAATGATGCATCTTGTCAAGATACCTACTGAGGCGACAAGTGTGTCACCGTCCGTTTGTTGTTCCGTCATTGCAGTATAATGTGTGTTTGTCATTTTAAATAAACCGACCGTTGTTTGTGATCTATAGAGATACTAAACGCACGGGTATTAGTAATAATGATTAACGAATGAGCCTGTTTAAGAACGCTTTGATGAGGCTGAGACTACCTACTTTATAATATTGACTTTATTAATAGCTAGTAAAATCATTTTTCCTGATTTAAGGGAAAAATTGATAGGTATTTTATTGCACCTACATTAAGTCCTCCTTATGTACACTATTTTAGTTTTGGGCAATAAAGTATTTAAATACATAAATAGACTCTTTAATAAAAATAATAAAATGAGCTGTGTCACTTCCTTTCCCAACTTTTCCTTTCACACGATACCTATTGCTCGATAGGAATTGCAATTATAATCAATATGTTTCCTCTTTAATTTAAAGTCCTTACTTCCAGTGATTTAGGCCACGTTTAGGCTGTATATACCTTTTTTCAGTTAGTTAGGCGCAAGTCACGGAAGAGTCTAAAGCTATGTCTAAAGATGGAAAAAAGATAGATCGGTAACGAAACTTTTTAGGATTGAAAAATACAAGAAAGTGCGGCATCGACATAAATAGTTAGGTGTTTGCTGCACGTGATTAGATCCATAAGGCTAAGGGGAAGGTGTTGGGGTAAGTGTAGATACAAGGTCAGGGTAAGGTTGGGTCAAACACATACACACAGTGCCCTATGTCCTTGTTCTGTTCAATGGATAGATACTTACAGGTATATCCGCCGCCAGACGATGAGCGAAGTGTACGCGAGGCAGGCGATGCTACAGGTGACAAGGACCATGATCCCGGCTGCGGTGCCGACGGCCTCGCCGCTCGGGCCCGCCAGCGGACGCGAGTCCTTGCGCACTGTCGCGAAGGGCGCTGGAAGAAAGCAATAAGAGAAGCTATAGTAGCACGGTGGTGTACCAGGAGTTCATGAATGTAGTAGAGTCAATTCAAGAACAGAGGTTCAAGTTCGATGAATAAGACAGCGCTACAGTAAAAAATCTGTCCCTTTCACTGCCTAGAACTTGGCAGGCTTTGACACTTCATAAAAGCTTGCGGGCCTATTATGGTCGTGTTCTTGTCACTTTCTGAGCAGTAAATAAGTGCAAGAGTGATGGATGCTTTATCCACCGCTATAAAGGCGATCATAATACAGGCCCAACTTTATGAGTTTTCTGTAATGTGGTGCTCATTTCCGTAACTCTGGAGCCGATAGGTACTTTATTTTACACATTTTGAAGGTGGGATGTCGCTGGCTTGTTGATGGGCAGTGTCATCTCATTTGCATTTTTCCTACAATCAATCCTAATTAAATAATAGGTACCAAATCTAAAGTGAAAATAAACTAAGTAGAAACGTTGTTTAAGTCGCCCGTGACACAGCTTGTCTGTTAAAGATTATAATCACAACAAGACCTTTAATGTATGGGCTGTCCAAAGTCGTGTTTACGAACACGCGACTATCGATTTTCATCCAATTAATTAAGTCTCTCTACCGAACGTGTAGGCAGAAGCTTGTTTCTATTAAATACTGGAGATGCGTAGGAGTCCGTTACGTTACGCATGTTCTGCTGAAGATGCTCGATCGCTGTCCCACGTCGCGACATGTACCTAACTTGCGTAGGAGTGTCGTGTTAAGTACAACTTGAATAAATCATAAGTGCTTTTAAAAATAGCATGAATATTGAAGAACGTGGAAAATGCGTTAACGGTAAATGAACCCACCTGGGCGTGTGACTCTTGACTGAGTAACGCTTTGTTTTAATTTTACCTTAGGCTGCCTTGGACCTCACCAGGTTTAACCACGGTATGTGAATGTTACTCAAAATTTAAAATTCGATAGTTTTCCTCGCCGACCTTTACTATCACTATCACAGGAGTTACGCATAGCGACCGCCCCATTTGGTACAAAATGAGTTCATTAACCAACCAACAAAATGCAAAACCTTAATGAATAAATTTGATCATAACATAATGTTTTTACAAACGCATGCGTTTTACGGCATATAGGTATAATAGTATTCTTAAGCGTAGTCAGTCGAGTCCTATAAATATACAGGGTGTAAAAAAAAGATTTCACCCCTCGGTCAAAGTAGGTACCAAGTTCTAGTCTTTTCTGATTACGATATAGTCCATACAATTAAGCTTAAAAAAATAAAAAAAGATATAAAAAGTTTGAGCACGGATCTGTGCCTAGGCACTTAGCTAAGCCTGCGATAGCTTCAGATGTTCATTCAGAAAGAAAGCCGCCCAGGCACTTCTACTAGTAACGTCGAAATTTTACCAGCACTAGAGGGGAAGGAAGGAGAGACTGCTGAGAAGAAATGCGAAAAACACAGTCAGCGTGTCTTAAAGGTATCATTTACGCTAGAGTATGAATGTTGATTAAACTGTATAACTGTATAGCCCTGCACATTTTTTATACTTGAAAGTAGGTATGCGATTTATGGACGATTCATATAGAGGGCCGAAACGTAGTTGAGACCCTCCAATGTACGGTCCATAAATTGTACTTACTGCTGACGGCAGGCATAGTGCTTTTCTGTACTACTGTAAGGTATTAAATGGGCCTGTCATAAAAGTGATATATTTTGACCCCAAATCAGATGATTTTTTTACAGACTTTCGAGCAGTTTTGAGAAAATATATTTTCTAGCTGTAATGGTTACCTTGTAAGAACTCAGCCTGTGAGTCAGGAGCGCCTATGTCGGCGCGCGCGGCCTCCGCGTCCTCTGGGAAGACGGGGAGGTCCAGGTGCCTCTCGTCGTCATCCCGGGAGTGCAGCATGTCGAACACTTCCGACCTGACGTGATGAAAGCAATTGTGGTGTTAAGGAGAGTACGTCAAAAAAAAACATGATTATATTTGTTTTATTGCCTCGAATTCGTTTACAGCTATTCTCGCTGGAACTATCCAATGTTCTCAGAGGATTGGTAAGCTATGTCGAAACCAAATTTCATCGGTTAATCCGAGAAAGCGTCACAGACAGATTAGATAGACGGGCACACTTTCGCATTTATAATATTGGGTCCACTGATCCCCGACGGGCAACAGGGTCTATTCCACGACGGTCGTTTTTGTGACGTCGAATTGTCACTTTAATCGCTGTGAGAATTTAATATGTAACAGTTTATTGGACAATAAGGGACTAGTGTAAACCTATTTATGAATTCGACTGTGTTAGTGGGATCCATCGGCTTCCCGCGATCTGCACCAGATCGTTGGTCCACCTTGTGGGAGGCCTATATCAACACTACCTTTTCTCGTTTAATTGAAAAGTCTGATGTAAACATTCGAGAAGCGCTACTAGATTCGCCTCATGCATAGTATTTTTATGTTATATTTTAGTGGTAAAGATTGTAACTAAACATTATCAAACGGGTATTCATTATTTAATCATTTGGATAAAACTTTACAAACAAAAACTTGATGTTTTTATTCGTGTCGGCTGTACACGATAAAGTCATTAACTTTGTATTTACCTAACAAGAGTTTTTATTGAAATCTCTTTTGTTAAGCACCATACTGCTCGGTCAGGTCACGACAATCATTAATTATGTTTCAAAGGCTAATCAATTAAACGAAATCGTGCGTAAGTACGTGTAAGTTGTACTTAAATGAGGTGCCGTTATGAGGGTCGAGAGAAAGGACGCTTCTCCGAACGTTGATTAACTCGGCCCGCGGAGACAATGTCGTGTAGTCGTACTCCCTGGGAGCTCGGTATGGTAAAGTTCGAATAAGGAAGTGTACCATTAATTATCTGCACGCTTTTGTAGGGTAATGATCTATCTAACTGTGATCAGTTCATTTAATAGGCACTTTAATGAATCACGAATTTAGGTTCATTATTATTTTAGAGCTTCTTATGTGGAAGAAACATGTTGAAAGGATTTTGGTGCTAAAATATGCTCAGTGTAGGGTTCCGAAGCCGTTTAGTACTATAAACACACATATTTGTAGTTTTGGCTGTAGGGGGGAGGACGAGACGACACTTTACTCTAACAAAAACAAACGCTTTGAAGCTTAATATTTCATAAACGAATTCCTTAATCGAAAAATTGTTTTCACTAACCTGATTTTTGAAAGACCTATCCAACGACCCCTACACTATGGGGTAGACGAGAAAAAAAATGCATCCGAACGTTACGTTAGGGGAGGTATGTACACTAAAAAAGTTTTTCAAGATTTCATTTTACCACATTGTTGGCGTGACTAATATGTATATTCATGCCAAATTACAGCTTTCTAGTACTAAGAGTCTCTGAGCTTGACTGCGGACGGACGGACGGATGGACATGGCAAAACTATAAGGATTCCTAGTTTGACCCTACGTTTGTACGGGACCCTAAAAATCATGCAATACATATCACATTCACAAATATTACCTACAGACCCTGTGGGTTCAGTAGCATCTATTTGTAGAGACATTTTTTTTTACAAAAGTCTTCGTATGTCCAAAGGTCTTCCATTAAAACAGGTTAAACTACATGATGTATATATCTCAATTAATTTAAATGTTAAGTACCTACTACGCGGAATCATTGTACTACGTGGAATCCTAGTTTAAGACTAGATGATATCATCCTTACCTGCTAACTCCAGCCTTGTCATTGACGAGCAGTTTAAGCAGCGTGGCGTTGGCTTCCAGCGTCTTGTAGCGGCTGTTGTCTTCTTCCTCCTTGGGCAGGCTTGGCAGCGTGCTATCCTGCTCTGCCAAAGAGTCGGCACAACAAAGAGGAGCTGGAACAAGAAAATCGAAGTTGGAGAAACATGATTCTAGTAATAAGTATTGACAAGACCCATCATTAACCACGACATTTTTAATAATTAACACTTTAGATAATTCAAATTCACCATCTACTCGTAAACATGGGATATACTTTGAGTTACAAGGCGGGAATCGGAATTTGCTTAAAAATGCTTGGGCAAGACGAGGGTAAGCCACTTTAGGACCCTTTGCAGCAGGCCAAACACTTACTTCAACGTAATGTCTTGTTGTTTTACGATAACTACATGTCTACAACAATTATTGAGGTTGAGTAATTTTATGACTGTTTAATTGAATAACGACACACGTCGCGTAATCTCGGCAATTTGACGACATGAACATTATGAACCTCCTGTATGTGTAATGTATATTCTGTAAAGCAGGGGATTCACCACAGCAGTTAATAATAATAATAATATACGATATTTTCACGGTCGGCAACGTGTGTGTATGTAATACTATCGGTGTCCTCAAACTTGCGTGACCGCTTGCAATACTACCCGGTCAAAAAACCGAGCACGTGTCTTACGGCTCCACTCAGAGTCAGAAAATGACAATTAAGTAGTTCAATTTTGAAAAAGGAAAGAGTCAATTGTTTTTAAAATTGCGGTTAGATTTGACAATCTTCGTTGGACTGGTAAAATGTTAAACGATAGATCTTTAATTTCTTTCAAGGACCACGTTTCTGCCCCTTCCTCTTTTTTACAATATGTATAAAACGTGACTTAAGATACTTATAGGACTAGGAAGTAATTTAACGTTCAACTTTAACCATTTACGTTATTTATAATATTGTACTAGAGACGTATCCGGAATTCATTGCTTCCTTGTACGTCTTACAAGGTGCATCTGAAACTTACGAAGGTCAACTACCTACTTAGTTACTTCTATAGAACTGCAGTACAAAGTAAACAAACGATCAACGAGTTCTACGGACGAATATATATTTTAAATTCCTTATCTTCTCCGTTCAATTCCATTGACGGCAAATATCACCACTTTACTTATGATATTGTAACATGGTTTACTAATGTGTTACAGAATTTTTAATGTCATATTTTTGTATTACATAATGTTACTTGGCAGAAACATCCTTTCGCATAGTTTCCTTCTGCGTACAATCATTTCGCATTTTTATCTAACACAGAATCATACCTTGGCATATTATTATTGATGATAGTAATTAGGGTTAGGACTTTTGGTAGCTCATCGTGGCTCAAGGATCCATGGAGTCGCTATATCCTAATTATTAAATACATATCACTTTGACTTTGAACTTCAGTATGGTCATATTTCAGAATTATTTAATTAAATAAACCACTGAACAAATTTAAATGAAGTTTGGTACGTAGGATATTTCCCGTTGTAAAGGCGTAACAAACAAATGTAGTTATTATTAAACCGAACCAAATACCGAAGATGAAAATCAAAGTGGTATGAATATAATAATTAGAAAATAGCGACTCCATGGATTCTAGAACCACAGTATGCCACCAAAAGTCCTAACCCTAATAATAATATTGATATAATCGAATAATTAGGTGTCAAAGTTCTATCCTAACCTAACATACTCTTCTATCACAGTATTGTTTCTGTTGGAGTCGCAGTTCTAACCAACTTAACCTAACCTAATGGTTAGGTTAGGTTAGGTTAAACTGCTGGCAGAAAAAAATATTATGCCATAAATAGAAGTATCCTGTAGGATTATTGATATGTTACATAAAATTATGTTAAACTAAAGTCGTAAAAAGTAGTCTTCTGCTAAATAGTATGCTGCAAAATGTTTAGTTATGGGAACTATATAAAGTGATAGTTATGCCAAGTATATCTTTATGCATAATAAACATTCGACTAAAAGTGTTTCTGCGTTACATGTTATGCGAAGTGTATTCGGAATAATAAATATTATGCTAGGTAAGGGTTACCCTTGTAACAAACGTTTTTAAATGATTATATTACTATCGTCTTATTTAGCAACAAGCTACAAAAGCCCAAAAATTATCAGTCATATTGAGTGCAAGCAAACATGGATTTGAACAGGCCAGTCAAACGAGGTATCGAAATGTACACAGTATATAATCAGTAGGTCATCTGCAACTTAACGGTTTTTGTGTTAAATGTGAACCTGCGGTTCATTTGGACGCGCGATTTAATGACGATGAATCATCTGTACTCATTGGGACCTGTATTTGAAAGTAAACGAGACGGGTCTGCACGAGATTAGCTCTTACCGTCGTGCAGAGCATTTCCGAGACTCCTATAACATTGTTCCTTTTTCAAAGTTGTCAATGAAAAATTAAAGTAATGATTTAATAGTCATCATGAGCCGATTCGTGGGCTCGTAAGTCCTTTGTAATCTCGACTACGTAAATAAAAGTAGCAAAGTAGCAACCTATTGGGAATGTTGGGATTTGCGTTTGGGTAACGGGTGATGGTGAAGTTTGCGGGACAGTTGGTGAAATTAATTCATTGATTAGGTAATAAGGGGCTATAAAAATTACATTCCTAATTTATGTGTAGGTAGCCGAAAGCTAAAATACATAAAAACATGGGCATAATCTAAAAACAAACATTCATTTCCAAAATTTATACTAGAATTTGAAAATACCAGATTTTCATTTTACTATCTATACGATCCCAACATTTTACATTCAAATTAAGGTTATGTTTATTATCTTTACTCAATATTCAGGTGTTTTGGGATTCTGGTGAAGAGAGTAGGTACCTAGTCCGTATTTTGAAACAACATTTTAGTGGTGGTAGGACTACGTGCAAAGTTCGTCCTGATCGCTACAACCATCTTATAATCCTTTAACCGCTAAGCAGCAGTGTTCGCATTGCTGTGTTCCTGTTCATCTTAGTCCTCAGGGTTGGCAACGCATTTGCGGTCTTAGGATAGTAGTCTTTAGATTCTACTAGTCTTGAGAATGCAAATATCAATGGGTCACAGACACCACTTAGGTGGCCGTGTACTCGTTTGCCTTCTCTATGCAACAAAACCGGGCAAGAGCATGTCGGACCATACTCAGTGTAGGGTTCCGAAGCCGTTAAGAACACAAACATAAAAATCAACAAGTAATAACTAATTTTCTATTTAAAGTCAATTGGTGCCGTCGTATATGATTTTAGTAGGTATAAACACTTTAACCGCCTGTATTTCAAGAACCAAAGATGTCTACTTAGTCGTGATAGTTTTTTATTTTACATTTTATTGTACCACTTTGTTGGTATGACTAATATGCATATTCATGCCAAATGACAGCTTTCTCGTACTATGAGTCTCCGCGCTAGGCTGCGGACGGACATGGCGAAATTATGAGGGTTGCTAGTTTGACTACGGAACCCTAAAAAAGGTATTTTTGGATTAAGCGAGAAAATTTGTGGTGGTAATTTCTCATTTGTATTCAAAGTTACGTAACACTACTTTTCAGGTTGCAATGAATGAATATCACAATGGCACTCGAGGCATTGCGGAAACCTATTGCGCTGCGTTTTTTGCAGGATTGCAGCGCGGGAAATTTAACGGGAGATAATTGTCTACTGTTTAAAAGATTACGACAGACTAACGGCTTATCCTTCTGATCGGTATTGTTTGCACAGCCCCGCAATAGCCACTACTAACCTAACCTAAACAGATTATATTTGTAAGCTTGTTATTTGGTGTAATTTCTGGTTTATCTATATGAAGCAAGTAGCGACATCTGCGGGAGTATGAACTAGGCCTGCGCAGGGGTTAGATTATCGAAGAATTAAATAGTAGCGGAAGCTGTTGTAAGTGTTTTGTTATTAGATTTTTTTGAAAAAATCGGAATACTTTAGAATCGCTGATTAAGCGAATATGTTAAGATATACTATTAAATTACATTCTGGGATGTCGTTTACCAAGCTGCAATACATTTTTTTATTTATAGAAGTGTCTAAAAATCTACTGTTTCGCTTACCTACTTTCAAGAATGTTTCCTGCAAGATATGGTCAGGTTCCCCGGGAGGGTATTATATAGTTACGTTTGAGAAGCTGTTTGCGTGAGACCTTAGCCCTATTGTTTGACATCGTGGACGGCACGCCACCTGCCGGAAGGCGCCGGCATTTCCGCGTGCATCGGAACGGATTGCGAAGCCTTGCAAGACTTTGTTTTGCAAGTTTGCATCGCAAAATTCACGAAGATCCTGTACATGACTGCCAAAAACGATATTTGTGTCTTGATTAGTGGTTATCTCTTCCGACACGCACGCACGAAAGGGACAGAACTAAGGAAACTTCGAATTTCTTGTCCCACGGTTACTACTGATTTATTGGCTGAGATGGTACATGGTTTGTGTCACGTAAGGCTCTCGACAGCGCGTGTTTCGTTTAATTATACGTTTATAGTCCGACTCGCACTTGGCCGATTTTATATCTTACCTATCAGATCTCTCTCTCTCTCTATGGTGCTTTACCATGTCTATTTATTATTATTATTTATTTATTTATTAAAAAGATGAAATTACAACATATATAGGAACATATGCCCCACAAAACTGTTTGCACGTTTGACTGTGGGATCGAGCAGTCTCAACTCTCTTATTAAATCTATAATGAAAACTAAACACTATAAAGTATCCTAAACTACTATATGTTTTTAATAAGGTAACTATTCAGCTTTCTACCAATCTTTGCTTTAATGGCTTTGGGTTTGATTGAGTAACCTATCATTTTATCGAATTTCACTTCATCAAACGCATTTTTTTGCTGGAACTATGTTATTTTCGGATATCTTAAAACTTAAGTTACCTTTCGATGAAATAAAAATTCTGCCTGATGATACGTTCATTGAAAGGTGTTTTGGTACAATAATAGGTATACAGTTGATTGATATAACTATATCTAATATCGCTATGGGTATCTAGACCTAATTGTATATTCCTTTCCATATATTTTCTTGATGGCTAATAATTCCAAAATGCCTCGTTTCTTATTTGGATACCTAATGCCATTAATAAAGTCCCTCGTTAAAATAAATGCCTTATTTATACACTGTTGAATTAGTCAATGAACAACCATTACAAATTAATCAGCGATCATACAATTGGGCTGCATGGGAATCTTCCTCCCGCAGATTGGCTGTACTGTGCGGTCCCACGGTCGAATTCGTATTCAAAGCGTTTGCTAATCGCGTCTATAGGTATAATTATGTGGTTTGCAACTGCAATTAAAAGTGACATCGTGTTATTATATTAAGATTGTACTTAAACGTCTATTATAAGGTCGTCGACTACGAAGGCTTTCAGCATTGTTCAGTTCGGCATAATATTATCACTGCAATCATTGGTCAGTTTTGCGATGGTCAGAATTGTGACTCGGTAATCTCTTTATAGTCGCTGATTCTGCCAGCCTGTCTGCTTAGTTCTTCAAAGAATTTGAAATGGATTTTAATGCAGATTTCACAGTCATTTTAAGTTATCTCCCGAAAGGTTTATGTGCATAATATAGTCGAATTCATAAATATACAGGGTGTCTCATTTATGTATGTATGTAGGTATGTACACTTTATTGTAAAAAATAAAACAGAAACAATACAATGAAGATACCAGAAAATAATGTACAAAGTCGAACTTATCCCTTTAAGGGATCTCTTCCAGCTAACCCTTGAGAGATTGAGAAAAGTGAAAGGTTGTGCAACGAGTAGGCAAGTTTACAAATTTCTTTAGGATCAGATCATACAAATAAGTCCTAACTTTAAACATAAAATTAACTACATTCAAATACTTACATAAATATGCTAGACACAGAAATATATATTTATAAATCATTATACATACTTAAACTTACATAAACTACATTTATGTAAAAGACAGTTGATACAATATTTAATTTAGGAGCTAGGGTCAAGCCAAAACTTCATCAATTTGCCCTTTAAGGAGTCAACTGATTGTGACTGCCTGAAGCCGGCCGGTAGCCGATTCCACAACCTGACAGAGTGCACTGAAAAGGATTTAGAATAGGATTTTGATTTGTGAGACGGGAAAGCGAGAGTGAGATTGGCCTTTGAGCGCAACCGGTTTTGAGAACCGGTGGCCATAAAGCTAAACCTCTCTGAAAGGTAGAAGGGAGAACGAGGATTAAAAAGAGTGTTAAAAAGCAACGACAGAATGTGAACATTTCGGCGAAAACGAATGGGTAGCCAGTTCAGCTGTGCACGGAAGTTGGAGACATGGTCATATTTACGCAGACCAAAAATATATCGTATGCACACGTTTTGGAGTCTCTCCAGTTTATCGAGCAGCTGCTCTGAAAGGTCCAAATAAGCAACGTCAGCGTAGTCTAAGAGTGGGAGTAGGAGAGATTGCGCTAAGGTAACCTTGGTTCGTTGAGGTTTCAAATCGGTCAGTATGGGAAATTCTGAAACTATAACACATACGAAAACCATGCCATCGATTTTGATAAGAAGAAAAACTGCATTCATACATTTAAAAAAACTTGTACTCAGCTGGGGAACCGAACCCGGTTGTTTTGAAAAAAAAACTTACACTATTTCTATTTAGATATCGATTGTGTAGGTCTTAAGCAGTAAATGGCTCTAGTTCGCCGGGTTTGCTAGTGATATCTAAAATGTATAAACTGCATTGTTTTCACATACTTTAATTTATTTTAGGAGGTGTTCGAAGTGACCACCGTTACAATATTCAACAAGTTCAGGCATGTATAATTGTCTCTCCTAAAATAAACTCCTACTAAAATAAATTAAATTACTACTACCTGCTTCCAGATTTAAGACGTGGAAAACATAGATATTGCAATGCTTTGGTATGTATAGATACTTTCATCGATGTCTGTTAATGAGATGAAAAATATAATTATAATAATAGGTAATGCATTCGGACGTCCATACAATACAAAAACAGCGTTCACAATGTCTAATTTACGGCCTGTTTAGGAGGTCCAAAGCTTGTCCCATAATTTAATTCTTACATCTACACTAATACAGCCTTATTTTGAGATACGTCGGTACACGAACAGCGCTCAAGCCAGAGGAAAGACTTAATGGACTTTAATGTATGTTATTATTTACAGAGATAATATTGAGATACCAGAAATATATAGGAGTTTAAGTTTACTCGGTTTAAGTGGGCCGGGCGAGTGGGTGCGCCTCTGTCCGAGGGAGAAAGCTAATTTGTTTTTTTTGATAGTTTTTGTATGCAGGCGTTCCACTTCGGCTCTTAGTTTTAGGTTTCTTTTGATTCATTCTACTGACCTAGAGAATTTAGTTAAATGTAAATGAGCTATTGTGCTACTGATCATTATTATGCCTCAGCAAGAAAGGTGCTGTGATTAAAAAAAATTGACATTTAGGACTCGACTCATGACCGATCTGGACTTTTATTTATTTAAATAAGTCAAGAAAAAGTAAGTTTCTTGACTCTGTCTATCTCGTTATTTTAGGTATATACCTAGTACTGTTAGCATCATTAATAAATAAACACCAGTAGGTACCTTGACGCTCCAACGTCGGTTCTACACGATGCATGGTCTTGAAATAAATCCAGTGCCTCTATTCAGTGGTGCTACACAAGTTGCATTCGACAATCGTTAGCGATTATGTTTCGATTGATAAATGTATGGAATTGACGTAAGCCACCGAGATAGTAACGTGACACTTACGTCAATTCCATATATTTTTCAATCGAAACATAATCGCTAACGACTGTCGAATGCAACTTGTCTAGCACCACAGGTGCGTTAAAACGATATCGTGTTTGACACGTTTAAGAATCGTTTATGTTATGTCACAGTCGCCATTATTGTAAATAACATACCTAAGAGTTATCAAAACGTTGACTATACGGAAACTGGGCCTCTATTCAGGTGCGTTAAAAAGTTAAAACGATATCGTGTTTGACACGTTTAAGAATCGTTTATGTCACAGTCGACATTAGAGTGACAATACGGAAACAGGTCAAAAACGATATCGTTATAACGCAGTTGAATAGAGGCCCAGGTCAAAAACGATATCGTTATTACCTTGTAGAATTCCAGCCCTGGTCAATAACGATATCGTTATTACCTTTTAGAATTCCAGCCCAGAATTATTTACAGTTTCGGAAAAAAACGCGGGTTATCAAATTATATGTTTACCTATATGAAATGATAGGAACCCGTATTTACGACACACCATATTTGAACAACAATTTTAATACGACCAATAACATTTCAGGTGAACCATTACAATTGTTCTTCTTAGCTGTAGGTACATACATTCTTTTCAGAGTGGTCGTGACTGTTACGATGATATATCTATCAATATCTTCCGGTATAATATTATTAGCAAAGACTCATATCTGAGTCCAAACGCTTATGCTGCCTGCGAAAACTGCTTTCATTTTCTTACACAAATCTTGTAGATATATTGTGCAGCCATATCGGTATTGTAGGTAATCTAATAGAGCACTCGGTTCAGCCGGTTTTAGCCAGGATGTGGGGCAACCGACCGCGATAACCTAATGACTAAGCCAGTTCTAAACACTAAGCCCGTCTTGCATTTACATGTCTACTAAACTGAAATGGAACGACCATCAAATTTAAAATATAAATGTCGAACGGTGAGCCTCTAACTGCGCTAAACCGATATTGCCTTTTACGTGTTTCCGTATTGTTAACGTCTTGATAGGTAACTCTTATTTACTTGACAGTACGAGTAATGGCACCCAAGTGTCAAGTGTGGCTGTTAAAAACAATACCATAATAGTTCAATCTCAATATCGTTTTAATCCAGTAGAACAGAGGCCCTGTACAGATGTGATACTCGTACTACATGTACAATACATGGAAGAGAGGCTTTGCATAAGTTTTTGAATATACCTACGTTTTAGAGACAATTAATTCGTTCTTTCTTCAAACTTGTGTACCTACCTACGTACGAAAAATCGACATCAACTGACATTGAGTGCGGCCGTTAATCATCATAACTACTCGTAGAACTAAAATTAAAGTGGGTAGTAGAAGTAAGTTACAAAGTGGTTACAAAGAGCCACCGGAGATGGCAGACTAAACACTGGTGTTTGTTTGGTCATATCAGTTTATTTGTCTGGCTTCTGCACTAAACAGGAGCGACAGGTTGACGTGACTTACAACAAAGATAATTGAACCAGGAGTCAAAGGAGATTGACGTACCTACTTTTAATCCTGGAAGAAAGTTAATTCCTGCAGGCACACTATAAAAGATATGCGTGCAAATTATAAACGATTTAACCACATAGGTACATGGTCACCGTTTCTAGTCTTTTCTTTTATTAACTTAAATCTCTCTAGATTTTGTTTAGGATGTCCGTGCATGAGTAGGTTGTCGATATTTCTCTTTAGGAAGTTTTATTTTCGGGGATAAAAGTAGGTAGGTACTTTATGTCCGCCCGAAGGCATTAAACGATTTTTCGATTGAAATACAGAACAAACACTTTCGCATTAATAATAGTTATAGTACGGAGAATAATATTTGTATAATGAAGCAACGTGATTTGTCCTCATGGACCGGTCACGTTTCTTAGGGCCAAGACAGCGAGCACGGCGTTGTTCTATAGCCAGAGGTCACGCTCACTCAATATTGAAGTAAATACATTATTATATTCGGTGGAGTAAGACAAATAAAGTCCCATTCACGGTCGGTGAGTCACCGGTCACCGCACAAGTACTCCACCTCTAGTCTTCTTACGACAGACGAAAAGATTATTCATAAGTGTATTCTGAGATCAGTATATTAACATATTCGGAATCGGTTTCCATTATGGAAATACCCAGCGGTCAATCAATTGTATTACTTCGGTTATTAATGGCAAAGAGAAGACAATCGATCAAGTTACAAAGGTTGTGTCCCATAGAAATTTGCATTCTCAAGACTACAATCGCAAGACTGCAAATGTGTTGCCAACACGGACCCGGTAAGGAGTTAAGGACTACGTTACGTACTTTTTATAAGACTGGGTAGGTATGTACTAAGAGGACCCAATAAAAATCCATGGGATTAAATAATTGATATTAATAATACGAATAGTTGTCAAGAGATATAAAATGAAAATGTCTCCAAATCAGTCCAATCACACTTAAATTACTTGTAGGGAGATGACAAATTAATCAAGATGAAATGGCGAAAAAACTTTTGTTACTTAAGCGTTGTTGGTAAAACGAAAGCAAATTGGACGTAGCTTAGCGAAAAGGATCCAACCCATCAATTTCACACGAGTAAAATTTTACTTTATATTGACAGCAATAAGATTTAAATTTAAATATATTTGCATTGTGGGTTGAATCCTTTTCGCTAAGCTACGTCCAATTGACCTTCAGTAAATGACGGATATTGTATGGGTTGTGTTATTATTGTTAGTTTAGCGGGGTTGTTCCTATGTAGAAGTTCCTTTTTAGGTTTCCGTAGTCAAAACTAGGAACCCTTATAGTTTCGCCATGTCCGTCCGTCCGTCCGCAGCCAAGCTCAGACTCTTTTTTTTTTTTTTTTTTTTCGCTCAGGCCACCTGATGGTAAGTGGAATCTGAGACCCATAGACATTTGAATTCTCAAGACTATAATCCTAAGACCTCAAATGCGTTGCCAACCCTGAGGACTAAGATGGAATGCCTCTATGCTAGTAATTTCACCGGTTGTCTTATCCCCACACCGGAACACAACGGCGGGTGGTTAATGGATAAGATGGTGGTAGCGATCCGGACGGACCCTGCACAGGGTCCTACCACCACTACTCTACTCACTACTCTACTCTTAATACTAGAAACCTGTAATTTGGCATGAATATACATATTAGTCACGCCAACAAAGTGGTAAAATAAAGTATTGATTTTTTTTTAGTGTACCTCCCTTACACGTAACGTGGGAATGTATTTATTTTTTCTCGTCAACCTGATAGTGTGGGTTGTCGTTGGCTAGGTCTTTCATAAATATTGCGGGTTTTTGAAATCAGTTTTTCGATTATGGGATCCGTTTATGAAATATTAAGCTTTAAAGGCGCAAATTTTTGTTAGTGTCAAAGTGTCCCCCCCAAAACACGAATACTAAAAGTCTGAAAAATATCTTAAATGAATGCACACATAACGAATTTCAAAGAAAAATTATCATGACTAATAAATAAGACATCTTAGTTCTTGAGATAGAGGCGATTAAAGTGCTTATACCTTGTTTTTTATGTTTGTAGTTTCTTTGCATGGCGATGCAAATTTCCATCACAATATAAGCTCCACTTTTTGGTTCTTTTTTCTTTGCTATTTTTTATGCTGATTAATAATCAAAAAAGGTTTGAATCCCACGACTTTTTTCATTTTCATGCAAAGAGGGCTTTGCAACCCTACACAGCATGGTCCGATATGCTGTTGCACGGTTTTATTTTCTTGGAACAAAATTGGACGCAATGCGGAAACGCGCTTCTAATTAGGCCTTCCTAAGTCCTATTCTCAAAAACCTAACGACTGTAGAAATCTGACAAAATGGATGGAATGACAATAAATGAATGCACGATAGCCTTCGTCAATCTTAGATCTATTGAATGAGCTATTGCGTGGCGTTCTGTTTAGAATAGTTGCCTGTTGACATGTTCATATATTGTGTTCTGATTTTTGTGGTAAGCGGATTTGCTGCCTTAAAATAATGTCTAATTTTACGACTGCCTTATGTCTTACACAAGAAGTAGAATACATACATACATAACATCAAGCCTTTATTCCCAGAGTGGGGTAGGCAGAGCTACAAGGATACTAACAATTCTAAAAAGACTTTTTGTAACCACATTTTGCAACAATCAGGCCAAGAAGTAGAATACTTAAAGAAGAAATATTTAAACAGCGGAAGATACTGAAACCGTCTCAGTGTGGCAAATCTTGCTCGCGGTGGATTATTTGAATATAATGATACAAATGGGCGTTTTCCAAAAAAGTGTACATCGTTAAGGACAAAATTTAACTTTTTCCACTTCGTCACGAAAATTAACGTATCCCAATGGATACGTTAATTTTCGTGACGAAGTAAAAAAAGTTTTTTTTTTAATTTTGTCTTTAACCATGTACATTTTTTTTGGGAAACGCCCAAATGAACGTAATGATAATGACTAGCATAGAGGCATTCCATCTAAGTCCTCAGGGTTGGCACCACATTTGAAGTCTTATGATTGTCATCGTAAGATTGCACTTTCGAGATTTCAAACGTCTATAAGCTTCAGAGTCCACTTATCATCAGTGTCGTGTGTGATCATTTGAATTATACACGCCATAAAAATGGAATGCCCAATTTATAATTTTAACAAAATACGACACAGTATATCCTCGTTCTTGTTACTTTAATTATATCATTAGGGATTAGTTTAGTTTTAAATGAGGGCACATTTTATTTGGCGTAAGCTCAGTCATGACACTATCATGCATGACCCATGACCGTAATAGATACCGTAACCACAAACGTGTATTAGGTAATTAAGTTACACCATATTTTTACAACGTAATGGCCATTCAGAAGTTATTCGAGACAGGATTACTGACTATATCTATACTATAAAGAGGTAAAGTTTGTGAGGTTGTAGGGAGTTATCTCTGGATCTACTGAACCGATTTTGAAAATTCTTTTCCAATAGCGAGCCACGTTATTTGTGAGCGTCATCGGCTGTTTTATTTCTCTACGCGGACCGAGTCGCGGCCAACAGCTAGTACAATATGTAATAAGACAGTCTTAAACAAATTGACCTAGTCACAAACTAAGCTCTAGGCTTGTATATGTACTATGGTTTACTAGACAACGATAAACTTACTTTTGTAGAGACATACAAATGTACACACATAGAAAACATTCAGGACTGAGGTTCAAATTCTCGTGCTGAACACACAAAGATTTAACCATACTAAAAATCGAAATCGGGACCGCTAGCTCCTTATGCAGGGATGTAGGGCTAACTATGCCTTGCTAACGCAAATAGCAGTATAGCAGACAAAACTCATGTAGCAAAAGCAACCTTATTACCAAAAGGATAGGATCAAATCTGCTTTGGCTATTGAATTTGAGATACGCTTATTGGCTTAGGAGGGCAGAACTATGCCTACCACGTCGTCAAATAATAGTTAGAGCCATAACTTTGCACACGCCGCGAGTAATAAAGGCTCCACGCGACTTAACAATACAACTTTTTGCCTTTTAGTCTCCAGCCAACCAGTCTAGACAACTTTGCGTCCTACCACATGGCACCAAGTCGTGTTTTCCTCTGAGAGTGGTCGTGGCAGCTGCCAACGGGTTCACCCTGGTTCATCTAGGTCGGTTCAAGGCCCGTAAGCCACCGCAGCCTAGGGCATACATGAGCCGATTAAAATACTTTGAAAACTTAACAAAAACTAGTAGACGCGAGTTTTAAATGTTTAGCAAGTAACTGTTTAATAACACACATGCTTCTTCCTGTAGTCTCGTAAGGCACTGTTGAAACAGTCAAAACGGCGAGGTATAGAGATTTATAACGCGATTAATTCCCGTTTTATACAAGTATGTTTTTAATAAATTGTAAAAAAAAAATCCTATGTAACTAATTGGCAATATCTGGTCATTCAAAAAACATTTCGAGGTTTACCAACTGACTCACAATTTTCTGTTTACTTTTACTGACTTCAGAAAAAAGGAGGAGGTTCTCAATTCGATTGTACCTAAGTATGTTTTCTTTAAATGCGTGTCTCTGCGGAACCGATATAAGAAAAAAAAAATTGGATGGGTGGTTAGAATGGTTAATTTTTTATCATAATTCAATGGCGATGTTGGGAGAATTGAGGGAACTTCTCATAGATTATAGGCATACTCATAGCATTTTTAGTACAAAGTTAAGTATTTGCTTTCAGAAAGTATCGTTTGTATTGTGGAACTGATGAAAAAGACCACAGGCCACAGGAACTTTTTCAAGGTGGCGATAAGGTAGTTAAGCGACTAGATCGATGCTACGACAAACCTTTAAATGGTTACTAAAAAGCGTTCCTTTTTAGGGTTCCGTAGTCAAACTAGAAACCCTTATAGTTTCGCCATGTCGTCCGTCCGTCCGCAGCCTAGCGCAGAGACTCTAAGTAGGTACTAGAAAGCTGTAATTTGGCATGAATATGCATATTAGTCACGCCAACAAGGAGTTTTTAATTAGGGTACGTCCCCTACACGTAACGTGAGGATGTATTTCTTTTTTCTCGTCTACCCTATTGTGTGGAGTGTCGTTGGAGAGGTCTTTCAAAAATATTAAGGATTTGTGAAAACAGTTTTTCGATCAAGTAATCCGTTTATGAAATATGTATTAAGCTTTAAAGCGCAAATTTTTGTTAGACTCAAGTGTCGCCAAATAGTCAAAGGAAAACTATGACGACTAAGTAGACATCATTGTTTCTTGAGATTCAGGCGATTAAAGTATTTATACCTACTAAAATCATCTAAGACGGCACCAATTGACTTTAAATAGAAAATTTGTTATTACTTGTTGATTTTTATGTTTGTAGTAGGTACTTAACGGCTTCGGAACCCTACACTGAGCATGGTCCAACATCCTCTTGCTCGGTTTTTTACAAAATAGTGAAGTCTTTAAAACCACAAAAAACCTATCAATAGGAAATGGCTGCGTGTTATATTTCGTGAACTGAATTATACATGGAATATAAGCATATCGAAGTCAGAGGCACAGAATAAGTAATAAATAGTACAACAGAGGCAAGAAAACAAAAGCAATTACTTACGAGTAACCTGACTATTGCCACATACTCGTATATTAGTGTATACTTTTTCGACATTTTGTTTCTTTTTATACAAAAGTCATTTTAACGAGCCAGAAGAACGAATTTTGTAAAATATTTACTCGCAAAATGAAAAATAAAGTACCTAATTCAAAAAAACGGGATTATTTTTTGAGGGTCCCAACTTGAACTGTGAAACTGACAAATTAAACAAGTACCTACTTATGCTGATTAACAAAAACAAACGAAAATAAAGAAACGTGATAAGTAATAATTATTGAATGGTTTAATAGGATAGGATAGGAAATGGTTAAAATCCTATTCGAGAAACGAGTGAAAAAAAACCTTAGCGTCTCTTTTTTTTTTGGAGGCAGGGACAAATGTAAGTAACTACTAGTACTTTGATCATAAATCACTCTAAATTCTACTCATTATCGAAAATAACAGGTTAAGCAAGATAGGTATGACACACCGAAAGAAACAGCAAAAGCGGGTGACACTCAGATAATTATTCCATACCCAGTCACTATTTACACTATCGCCAATCGATGAGATACAGGAAACGGCTGCTGTATGAATCACGCCCACGTTCCGAGAAACCTTTAATACCGCGTATCATTAGTGCTGGGCTGCCTTAGCCACTCAGGCGCTGATAACGGTGACGTCACCACCCTGGAGTTACGAGCAATGTTACCAGCTTTCACATTAGTCTCGATGTTTGAATGTTTTGAAAATTAACGATTTAATGTTATATGCATGAGAAACACTGGTTAAAAGGTTTAGGGTTTTGTAGTCAACGAGGAACGCTTATAGTTTCGCCATGTCCGTCTGTCCGCAGGTAATATCGCATAGTTATACATATTAGTTACGCCGACAAAGTTGTGAAAATAATCATGAAAAAAATCGTTTAGCAAAGGTAGATAGATACATATTTTTATAAATTTTTAGATTCGGTAGAGTTACGTGTCCGTCCGCCCCTACAGCCAAAACTAACTTTTTCAAGATATATTTGTAATAGACTATTACAAACTGATTAAGTTTATGTAAAATGTTTATATAATGTACAAAGTGCGCGGTGGTAGCGTCTAGTGGTAGGCCGCGGTGCGTGGGAGTGGGGTCGCGGTCGAATGGGAGCCCCGCGCTTCCTGGGCCCCCTGGTTGCTGCGAGCTGGTGGCGTTAACACTAGGTCTGTACGTTTTCTCTTCAAAGAAAATAGTTAGCTATTTGAAGGAATAAAAAAAAACAATAACATACAAACCCAGTTTTTTAATAACTAAATTAGGGGGTGAAAAACGATACCGCCCGCAGGTCATATTTTGACAGTTACGCGATATAAGCGTCGTCGTTTCACAATCCTCATAATAATGAGCTGGATTCCGTAATTTGAGAACCTGCGCCTATTTTGCGTGCTTTGGGGATTGAAAAAGGCTTGTCGAGTTACAGCTTCCAAAATTGTGAAGTTAGGTAGGTACAGTCAAAAACTTTAATTGTTGAGACACCATACATAGAACTCGGACATCTATCTACACTAATTTACTTCTACACTTCTATACTAATGTTATAGAGAGGAAATATTTTTGTATGATTGTGTATAACGAATAAACTCTGAAACTACTGGACCGATTTCAAACATTCTTTCACCATTTACTAGCTAGAATGCTACAAAGTACATCAACATTATTAATCAATTACAATACAATTATTTTTATTGAACACCAAACGAAACCAAACACGGAACAGTATATTTTATATTAATTACAGGTATAGGTATGGTGGAACTCTGTAGCTGTACATTTTAGTACCTTGTCGCAATAATGTATTAAACTGGGATTGGTTCAAATTTAGTGTATCAAAAGCTGCGAGAATGTATACTCAAATGTTTTCTATGACAGGGTTCTACAGTGGCTCACAAACTAGTCTTCTTGACCGTTCTACATAAAGATGACGTTTGTACAATCTAAGACACTGTTAACTGTACATTTACAAACATAAACCTTATCGCAGCGTATTAAAGTCTATGGTCAGTTAACAGTGTCTTCGTTTGTACACAAGATAATTATGAAAACTCATTACCGAATTTTCGAATTCTCATAATTCCGACGCTACCTATATAATCTTTCGATTAAACTCTTTACCTCCTGATATCATTGCTCACGTGGTAACCTAACTTAACTTGACCTCTGTATAGCAATAAAATTATGGATTTAAGAGTTCCATCATAACGTAGCTTTCGGAAAAATAATAATCGATACCAACCGAACCTGTAATTATATTGGTGTTCAATATAGAGAACATCTTATTGTATTCGGAAAAAACTGTGTAGTTTTAGGGTGTTCACAGATGACTGTCTGTAACTTAATAATAAAAACTGTTTTAGAACAAACGCACTCTTTCTAAACAAAAACCTACAGTACACAATAATTATAAAAGCTTACCAAATGCAGCTGCAAAGATCAGACAAAGGATCAGGGAGCGCGCCATTTCATCACAAGTCACTAAAACAAATAAAACACTAGTTCAGTCAAGACCTAGCACAACCTTCTTAATACTAGGCACAGTGATTCGAACAACCTTTCAGCTAAGTGTCAAGTATAAACGTTAATTCATAATCATTAGCTTATAAAGCATTATAATAGTCAAGGCTTTGTATTCTGTAAGAGGTTAATGACCGCTTCCATCATTATGTTGCATTCGTTAATAAAATACCCACCTAATTAAGAAGTCATTAATTTATAATTGGGTCATAATTGTAATTACGTTATCTATACATAATTATAATGTATCTACTATTTTAATAAAATGCAAAATGCCAATACCGAGTCGCATGTGGAGGTGAAAAAGCTAGCGAAAAATTAGGGAATAGTGAAAAAACTCTACCGGGAAATGCGTATCTTAGTTCCCAAAATAACAATTATAAAGCGTGGACCCAGTTTACGAACTTTTTATACGATGTATCAGACACCGAAAAAAAATGACAATAATAATATTACTAATGGTTTAGGTTTTTCTACATTTCCTGGACATTAAATAACAGTTAACACATGAGCCCGATAAGCTAAACATGCAATTCGAAGTTCGGAGATTACTAATGGGTTTGTTGACATTTAACAGTACTCTTAATCTAAACAAAATATTACTGTTCTCCTTAAAACCGGCACAGGTGATGATTTTTAAAGTTCTGACACAAAGGATGCCAACGGGACCCATTACTAAGCCTCCGCTGTCCGTCTGTCTGTCAAAGGGCTGTATCTCATGAACCGTATTACTACTACTCGTAGGTAGACAGTTAAAATTTAAACAACAAATATTTCAAATAAAATAAAAGTTAAAGGGGATCCCATTTTTTTGCATTTTTCTCGGCCATTTATACACGGCCATTTGTAGGTAACTCTTGATCCGTATAATACACACATGAAATTTTCAGCAAGTGAGTGAAGTGAGTGAGCTATAATAAATAACATAATTAAATGAAATAAATAAAATATGCAGGAATTGTACGGAACGCTTTGCGCACCCGAGTCCGACTTGCATTTGGCCGATTTTTAGGTAGTTAACAGAATCAAGGGTTACCTAAGTATTGCTTTTTGAGCCACGCAGAAATTTTTGCTCAGATATACCAAAAAAGAAAATTTTGCAATCGCAACCTGTTCAAAAACCCGTTCTGGGTACAATAATCTATTTTTACTTTTTAAATAGAGGCATGGGGCTGGACATTCCTGTATTGCCAGCCGCAACACTTTCGCGATACGAAACCAGTTTGGAGTCTTAAAATACCTTTTGTGCGGGTCCGACGAGCTCGTCACTGATCAAAGTGATCAAGTTAATTCAACGTTCACCGTGTTTTGTTTTAATCGGGTGCGCGGGCGACGGCGCGGGCGTGCGCTCTCGGCGGCGGCGGGTCATACTCTACTCTGCTGTGAAGAGTATAGTTAGTTAGTTAGTAGGTACTGTGGTGTGGTGATATTCTTTAACGAAACTTTGACTATATGTGAGAAGAGGCGCAGTGATGTAAAAGTATTTTCAGCTACATTCAGTCAACTATGTAAGACGAAACGTTAGCCTAGTTGGTAGTGACCCTGCCTAGGAAGCTAGCGGTCCCGGGTTCTAATCCCGGTAAGGGTTGGTATTTGTTACTGAGTCTTGGATGTTTTTTATGTATTTAAGTATTAGTTTCGCCTTTTTTATTCAAATTATTTGTTTATCTATATAAGTATGTTTATCGAAGCCTATTTATTTATTACCCATAGTACAAGTCTAGAGCTTAGTTTGGGACTAGGTTTTGTGTAAGATTTTCCCCTGATGATTTTAATTATCTATTTAACTCTAAGAGAAGTAGCCAATGAAGTCGTAAGAGACTATCGATTAAAGCCCATTTACACTATACAACTTTCTTGCACATTCCATACAATAATATTGAGGAAATCATAAAGTTGCTGTCTAAACCTTTAACCTAAGTATTGGCAGGATATAATTGCATACAATTATTGCCGATTCTTGTACAATAAAGTTGTACAATTCCATAGTGGCCAAGAAGTCCATACGTTTGTTTCGCTATTGTGCCAGGATTCTATGTTAGAGTAACATATAAAGAACGTGACTGTAGAATCATACATACTAAGGTACCGCATGACTAGTTAATCTAAATATATAAAAGAAGAAGCTTACTGACTGACTGACATATCAACGCACAGCCGGAACCGCTGGGTCTAGAGATTCCCAATTTAAATAGGCACGTAGGTTCCTTGTGAGGTCTAGGGGTGCACTGGATTTTACGTAAGTCGCGGGCGTTTGTAACTAAATTATCTAGCTTATTTCGCCGACGTCTTTTATTTATCTTTATTGTCTGTCCCTTTATTGTTGCACGTTTAGCCATCCGCTGTTTCATTTCTCTCTTAATCGCTCAAAGGTTAACTGGAACAGATCCCTTAAAGGGATAAGTTCTGTTTCGTTTTTACTTTGTTATCTTTTGTTTGTGCATTATAGAGTTTACATACACTCAAAAAATACGTTTTTGACCTAGGTAAATAACAATTATGGCACTACATAGGGTTGCGTGTTTTTGTTGGGTGGCGACAGAGAAAAACCAGTATCAATTAAACCTCTTGAGGATTAAGGAGTAAGTAAAGCCAGGTTTAGACTGGCATTATAAATTGCAGAAGTTGATAGCAGTCTTACTCTAACTTCAGCTGTGGAGCAAGAAGCACAATTTGGTTGTCTTTTTCTAACTGAAAAGTTAGAGTAAGGCAGCAATAAACTTCTGCAATTTTTATAGCCAGTGTAAACCTGGCTTAACAGTGCAAACTCGGAAGAACACCGATTTGGATGCACTGCCCGTTACTTAGACGCATCGTTTCGTGCGTTTGTTGGCAGCAAATCGAAATTCACTTATTTTCCGGTGGCGAGGCAGTAATCTCCCATTACAAGGATGAAGCGGTCAAGGGCGAGTGCGATTCGCAAACGTTCGTCTCTTGATTCTTATTCTATGAGGTATACCTACAGATAATTCGCTGCCGACCTGTGTTAACCGATAACCTTATTCAAAAGAGCTTATCAATAATCATGGCAGATTCTGAATTTTATAGTGTCAAATGTGTCAAATTATAAAAACATTAAGTTTACATTTATTTTCTACGTAGGATTAGATTATTTTTATGCTATGTATTTAATTTTAACTGTAAAATATTGTTACATTACGGTTGCAGTTTGAATTTACAGTAAATTTGGTGCTTGATATTAAGTATACGTGGCCCATGATGGATAGGAAACCTTCAAAAGGTCGGTTCCGGGTGATGAAGTTCGAAGGAAATGCTCTTTATAGCTCAAAACATGAAACGAGAGCACAAAGTTTAAAGCCAGCCAAGGGTTCCCGAGGTCCGGAGCGCTGGCGCAGCCCCGACCCTCAGCCCTCCACCACGGACACGATCACGAAGCAATATCGTAAGAGCTATAGAGCAGTCAGTAAAAAACCTGTCAAAAGTAAGTATCTGGTTGTAGCTGCTAAGTGACTTACTATTTGACTGTGTAGGAATATAATTCGAATAATGCTATTATCGTATTTTACAGAGATAATTTTTAGAAAACGCTCTAGCTCTATAACTTGTGAGCTAAAAAGAATATTTTCGTCAACGAACTATCCGAATTTAAATAGTGTGCGTGATTCTCATCAAGTGGGCGACAACGCAAAGAAGACGAAGAAAAAGGCAAAAGGTAAAAGAAAAAAAAGTGTTTCACCAGAGTATCTTAGATACTACGAAAACACAGTAACTTACAAATATGAAACCCATAAGTCACCTCGAAAAGCGAGAAACGAGTCTCTCCGTTATGAACAAAATCGAATTAGTCCATCTATGTATTATCTATCGGCTGGTGACAGTATAAAAGGAGAATTATGTAAGGCACCACGCAAAGTGAAAGCAACTGACGAATCATGTGACTACTTCCCGGCTGAAATCACCAATCCTAACGCCCAAAGAAATCAAGACAGTTTATCTAGGCGTAATAAATATTCTCAAGATTGTACGATGAGGAGGGTGTACGAAGGCAAATCATTACCAATTTGTCACTGTGCGTCCATGAATTTTAATGCGAATCGACACATTACACGCAAGAAGTGCAATTGCTGCAAAAATAAAAGTGGCATGCCTGGACATCCGACATCAACAACGCGTAAGACTGTACAAACCATCGATACTTGTGTCGATGTCAAAACCAGTCCTGTGACACCTAAGTGCCACACTACTATGTGCAGTATCAACGAGGGTATTCTCCAGAATAAAGCCTCTAGTGGGTGTCCGTCGTTTCCGAAGAAACTTACACGTCGCGTGTTTGAAAAAACAATACAGCCTTCTATGATGCTGATCCCAAAAATGTGCTCAAATACAAAGACTTATGCTGGTATTGGATGCAACTCTATGGCGCTAGGTAATGATAACCCCAATAACGTAACTAATAATAAGTGTCTGACGTCGAATATGAAGTCCAGGTCTAGACATCAGTTAAAAAGAAAAAAAAATAGTACTTCTGAACGTGACCCCGTACTTAACAATTTTTCTAATAAACGCCATACAAACGCTGCTTGTGAGTGTCCGTCATTGAATTGGACGTTCAAGGGTCGTAGTTCTTTAACGGCTGGAAGAGAAACACAGTGTTTACCGATATCGACCATTGGGTCAGTAACTGAAACACCGAATCGTTGTGTCAATGTTCACACTAACCGCCGTGCGCTTCGTTGGGACCTCTCCGAGAACACCAAATGTGCCACATGCAACACGTATAATTTCAGCTCAACCTATAAGCCTGACTGTCTTAAAGCTCAGACAGCGATAAAGGGCACTGATGCACCATCAACAAGTCCTCCTACTAATCCTTGTGTCAGTGTTCAAACCGGCGGTGCAGCCATATCTAGAAAACTCTCTCACAGCGTGGGCTGCGCTTGCTCTTCAATGGATCAAAAAGTTATACTGACTCCTTGCTCAGGTAATTATGTCGATGTTAAAGCCCACTCGTACTGTTCTAAAGCTCCGAGAACAACACAGTGTGAAACACCTTCAGTTTCCCGGGTTTCCCCTTACGCCGGTGATCAAACCAAACATGAGGCCTGTTCCGATCACCCTCGAAATACATCTTGCGGTTCTCTTCCGGTAAAAATAACAGTAGAGCGTCGTTCTTCTCCAATTTCAGTTCCAGTTATAGGTGAATGCATCGACGTTAAACCCAGCTGCTCGCGACCAAGGAGAAAACCTCGCTTTTACAAGCCGAAAACTAGAGGTGGTTCAATTTTCTTCAGAATTATTATAGGACGTTGTAAAAAGAAAGTAAAAAAAAACTCAAATTATCGATCGATCGACGTTGAAGCAAATATCTGTAGTCCTCCAAACAAATGTGACGTTGAGAAGACAAACACCGAGGCGGCGATTACAGTTCCGATATGTAGTCCCGATGCTGAAACAGGCTGTGTAAATAAATCCTCTCGTGCCGGCCCGAGTACAGTTTATGCCTTGTTTCAACGTTTTAATTATTTTGATTTTATAATTTACATCGTCGCCGTGGTAGTATGTTTCCCATTTCTTGCGATTATTTATTTCTGCCGGCTCGTAACTTCTCCTATTAGCCCAACAGGTAATAATTGGAGTGAAATTTGCCCGACATGTTTACCCCTTATACCTTGCCCTCATGCTCTTATTAGTCTACTTAGATCTCGGCAATTGTCTGACAAATCTAAAGTATGCTCTCATGCGCGACCGACAACACGCCGCGTGGGCAAAAGACAAAAGAGACAGTCATTATCAAAATGCAAAAAAAAGCGTCAAAGAGGAGTAATCCAGCACAGTCCCTCCCGTCCCGTGAAAGAATGCGATAAAGGTACAAAGACGCCTCAATTTCAAATTGACTGCACAGTAATACCGAGCGCATGTTCCGAGCCAAGATCATGCGAAGACCAAATAATACCGAGCAAATATTCCAAGTCAACATCATGCGAATACCAAAATATGATACCGACCAATATCCCAAGCCCTCGTCATGCGAACACCAAATAATACCGAGCAACTGTCCCAAGCCCTTATCATGCGAACGCCAAAAATCACCGAGCAAATGCAAAAAAAACGCCGAGGAGGGCTTAAACCAGCACAGTTCCTCCCGTCCCATGAAAGAATGTATTAAAGGTACCTACAAAGACGCCTCAGTTTCATACTGACTACTCAGTAATACCAAGCGAATTTTTCAAGCCAAGATCATGCGAACCCCAAATAATACCAAGCAAATATTGCAAGCCAACATGCGAAATTTCTTGATACGTTTGTTTATGAAACCGAAATCAACAGAAGTGTTGCTCTCAAATCTAATCATAGGATTTTGATATCCCTTGTACATTTTTATATTTTAATCTAAACTCGTAACATACATTTTATTTTTAAATTTACTTGCGTTTTTTTCATTCTTTTACGATGTACTTATCCAATGCCGTTCAGCTTTGTTTATTGATGCAAAATATACTTAACTAATACCAGAAGACGCCCGCGACTACAAAGAGATGTATCCCCTTTTTACCTTATTGCATTGTAATAAGGTCCAAAAGTGGATAAATCTCTGTAGTCGACTGTACATAGAGAGACTGACTTAGATTCCTATTCCTATTTTCGCTATTTCTTGGGGGTCGACTTTCGAAGGAGAGTGTAAGCGTGATTACATTGCTTGAGTGCCCACACAGCCGTAAAGCTGCTCTGACCAGAACATCTTGGCTGGCACGAGCGACGATTCGCGTAAGATAGTTTCATTACTGTCTTGCGAGTACATTTTATGAATTGAACAATAGTGATCTTTGGGAGGCCTATGAATCCGGGGCCACCTTAACTTACAAGGAGTTTGGATATATTTACCTACTCTAAAATCGTAAAACGTAAGTGATTTAGAAGTAGTAGCGCCAATTGCGCTACTACTCCTAAATCACTTACGTTGCTTATATTTACAGACTTCACCAAACCCGGTCGTCGCCAACTTCAATATATATAAGCCGTAACCTGTACATTCTCAACCTGAACCTTTAAAATACTAACTTCCGCTGGCATGAGTAGGGTAAGACTGCAGTAGTAGGTACTCGCAGGAATAGTCTTGGTTAGTAAGTAGTAAGCGTAAAGTGTATGCAAAGACCTATTTATTATTATTATTTGTATGTCTTTACCAAACACGGGACATAGTCCCGAACCTTTAGAAGGCGTACATGGTGCCGAAGCCAACACGCAGAGGCCCTTTAATTTAGTAAAGTGGTGGGACACCAAACGGCAATTCTCCCTAAGTTCACACTATAGATGTATGCTCCCACGGACTACAAACGGTTAGTGTAAGACTATTTAACCCATAGATGCCCAGCACTATGTCTTTAATTGGTACCTTAAATGGCCCCTGATTCGAAAACGATCAACTTTGTACGGTAAACCATACAGTTATTGCCCGCGATCTGTGATTGCCCACTACATTTTTTAGAGACTGACTGAATCACAGAAAAAAACATTTGCTTACATAGAGACATAGTCGTGTTACTGCTTGTTACACTTATGTAGCTTATTTTTTTAGGATTGCAACCCATAACTATATAACTATATTTTTAAGTGGTTCCTTATAAGCCTAAGGATTCGAAAACGAAACCAATTATAACATAGTTGCGAATGTTTTGATCGTTTTCGAGTCAGGGGGCATATATGAGTGAAGAAGGTTGGTTACATTAGTAATAGGTTAGATTAATGAAATGATATTTATTGGTGAAATAGGCTATTGATGAAACTATGGCGTCTGCCTGGCCAATTTGATGGTAATTACTTAGGATGAAATGGCAGACGGTGACTCGCCTACTCAATGGAATGGGCCTCCGAAAAAAGCCGCATACTCGTATACATATATAGCAGCAGATAGGTAACAGTTTTAGTTGGAGAGGTGCTTCTGGACTTTAAACGACCATAAGGCCACTCGCCACTTATGCAACACATCCGCCCTTCAAGCATCTTGCGACTCCGGCCTCTGACCGGCCAATAAAGGCAACCTAGAGGTGAGGGATCGTTCCTCATCATTGTAAACTCCAGCCGGCCCGTGAAGGCAAGCGTGAAATCAGGAACTGACCTTCCCTCGAGAGCACTCAGGTCCGTGGTGGCGCTACTCACCAACAGCTTACCACTAGCTGCCCGTGTATATTATTATTATGAATAGTATGTACGTATGTAAACCAGGGACCGGCCCGGTATCCCATTCAAAGGGTTTCGAAAGGGTTTTTATAAGGGTTTTACTTAGAAAAGCCGTATCGCTTAAAAGCCGTTCGATATGCTTTTTGAACCACTATTTTTAAGGGTTACCCTTACCAAGGATTTGGATTAGGAATTTCGTATAGTTTAACTATGCAAATCTGTTTTGCATAAAAGTCATGGTCGAATTTGTTTTTAAAGCACTATGTTTTGAGTGGTACTAATATACCTTTAAAACCCTTTGAATTAACCTATTTTATGAATGTGTTTCTTCTTCACCTTTTACGCGGAATTGTAATTTATGTCATAGTCATAGTCATATACTTTATTGCTTAATGTTGTACAAAAGATCTTAAAAATATTACATGCTTCAACACTAACCCTGCAAGGGCATCGCAATTTAATTTAATTTAATTTTTATTTTTGTCTCGAGTAATAAGAATCTATATTTAGTTCAGTACTGGGACCGGATTTTTGCCATAAATGTTTTGATAATTCAAATGTTGGAAATTTTAATATGGCGTGGGACATAAATTTAAGCGTTAAATATAGCGAAAAGTTAGAACGAGCGTTAGGTATAATTTATATTTTTTGGCGCGTGTCATTTTAATGTGGTTCTGAGAGCAAACTTGACATACTGCTGGTCTTGCTTACTCTCGAGGTTACGCGGGGCACTTGGCCGCTACTTCATAATCATAGTTCGAACGATACGCTTGCTCCGTCTCTTTCCCTCGACTTCGGTACGATTGGCGAGTGAAAGGCGCGGAGTATCCATTAGCACTACTTGCGGTACTTCGGAGTAAGATCCCAAAGGTGCATCGCCATGTTTGACATCTTGTTCTAGTCTGTTGGTTGAGAGTCTGGGTCGTGAAGCATGGTACGTCGTGAGCGTAATAGTTTTCCATCGGGCCTTGGGTCCACGTGCTTTGCAGAACGTCGTTATGTTGAGTATTTTAGAATTAAACAGAAATTTGTGAAGAATCCTAGCCTACACACAAGTTCGACCATCATGACGCTCCCGTTAGGTACCTAAAGATGAGGTGGAGCTTACATATTTTTATTGCTGATGAATTAACATTGAATTAGAGTGCAAAGTTTTAGCTTCATCGTTTATGATATGTTAGTCACTTTCTGCTAAATATTAAGTTGTTCGATTTATTTTAACTTTAGCTTTATTTATTTTGGCTTTGCCAAAAATTAATAATAGTATTGTATAGGTAATAAAATTGTGTCAATATTGAATTAGACTTTGAAAATTAACAACTATAATCTCTCAGTTGTTAAGTTAATACACAAAGCCAAATATTTAAAATAAAAAGATATCGGCTGTAAAATTAATAAATATGTGTTTGTGTAAACACTTTTTGAGTCAGGGATGTACGTTGCTTTGGCGTGTACGTAAAATAATGTATAAAACGTGAGCCCGATTTAGGGGTTCAAGCTACGCATAGGTTCAAAACACATTTTGATCATCCGATAATATCTGCGCTCGAGATACTGGGCGCTACTGGGTAACATCATATTTCTCTTGACTTGCTTCCGTATTGTCAACGTTACGATAGCTCTTAGTCGCTTAAAAGTAATAGAAAAATACGGGGACATGTCAAAAGCAATATGGTTTTACCGAGTTGAATAGAGCCCCTGTAGTTATTGCTTCCATGCTCATTTCTTCTTCTTTACGCGGTTTCGTCGATTTCGCCATGTCAAGTGAGTCAGTTATTAATTGAAATTAAAAGTAAAAGCTGGTGATTTTCCATCAGCTATTTTCCCTTCCTGACGGTTTCCAAATCCCTTCCCATTCCCTTCCCTACCCTCATTTCAGCTCATTCCATAAAATATGTACGTCAAATGTTTGGCTTTGACATAAAAGGTTTGGTGTCAAACACACAGCTAAGTATGTCAAATCAAAATAGAAAGAAATATTACAAAAAAATGTAGGAAAACTAAAAAATAATCATAAAAATGAAATCATTTAAGTACCCTTAAATAAGCATTTGCCTCTCCGCAACTATCTTGAAGTATCTTGTAGGCTTTTTCAATTATCTTCCCGATAAAATAATGGCGAGAAGTGTTACGTATTGTACTCCAAAGAAATGCTCGAATCATAAAAGTCTTTCAGAGAATTCTCGTATTTGTGACACCTACCCGAGTTGTAAATGTCGTAAGAAAAAAATTTGCAAGCTGCACTACAGTGAATTTGATAAATTTGCTGCATTGGGTCAAAAAAGACGAGCAGAATGCGGAATAGTGAAACTTCAAGATCCGCTTATTAAGACGATGCTTGCTTCGCAAAACCAAAATTGTTTAGTTATAAAACTTAAAGAGCAGAAGCATAAGAAGACGCCAAATAAGTCTAAGTGTAAAGTAGGGTCATCATGTATCAGCCGTGAATGTACGGCCGCCTCGAGGACCACCACGGCACCGGCGCAGGCGGCTTTCACTAAGCCTACTAAAAACGGATTTCGATTGCGGAGGCTGCTAGGTATGTCGCAACAACCTCGAACCTGGTCACTACAGGACGAGGCGCCGTTGGATATGGAAGACACCGTTGATATCACAAATGATCTGATATTAACTTATCGCGACGTAGAGAAATGTCCAGGATACGAATACTGTTTGGCAGATAACCCGGAATTGCAATATCAATCGCTAATGAAATGTGCTGACGCGCTACGTATGAAAGAGAAGCAGTTACAATTAAAAGAAAAAGAAATAAAAAAGAAAAACAAGATTCTTCGGAAAAGGATGCAAAAATTTCGAAAAAAGGGTAATGCAAGGGAAAAAGCTGATTTGCGAGCTGCGAGGATGATGGAATTTGCACGAGATAAATTGCTCGCCTTCCAGAGTCGAAAAGACAAAATTGTTAAACAGAAAAAACAGAAACACTACGAGGTACCGAAGTGTTTACAAGCATGTGGAGATACATTTACTGCAAAAGGGGCCCAGTGCAAGGACAAGTGCAGACTGAAATCAAGATTGATGCCATCAATACTAATGCCTTGTCTTTGCAAGTCGTCCGGGAAGGGTGACCAACCTCTTACTTGCAGAGGATCCTGCGTGAAGCGGCTGCTTGGTCTATCAAACGGATCAAAACCTTGTCTAGTACGAAAGCCTTCAGAGCTTTCATATCCTTTTCGTTGTATGGTTAAGGCTAACGAAATGATGCAGAGTAGGAAGATGCGAAACTGGACGACGGCGAGAGAGGCCTGCCAACCAACCCTTACAAGTCCACCACCCTACCAGAGCGGTGATCCCAAGTTTCACTGGAAAAGATTGGGATATTTACTCCTCTGTCTAGCAGGAGTCGTATTTTGGGTTCCCGTTTTGATTTGTTTGCAGTGCCTTAGCTGTTGTTGCTATTCTGAGTAAATCCATAATGATAACAGACGGTCTACCGTAGTTGTAATAAGTCTTGGGAATTAAATGGTTTTTGTTAAACCCAGTTTAATTTAAAATTTATACATTACTGACAGCATAACCACTATGATGAGTCTGGCAGTTATTTACGAATTGTTTTAAATTTGTCACTGTTGTTTTAATATTAAGGGTGTATTTTAATAAGGGTTATTATTTATCAATTTTGTTTCGGAACCCTAAAAACCACTGAAACGGGCGAATAATCACGGAGCAAAGAACAACCGGTAAACTTACTCACTTGCGTGGTCTGAGCGCTCGTGTGGCTTTTCTTTGCATTACAAAAACCGAGTACCAGGCTAGGGTAAAATTAAGTGCCTTACAAATTGCCAAATTGGAGTTTTGCGCAGTTGGTCATATGCGTACGTTGGCAATGCGAATTTGGTACAATGCTACGAAAGGCCTATAACTCAACAAACGTTGATTTCTGCACCGAAATGTGCTCGGTAGAAAGTGATGAAACTACCCTTATATTTTTAGTACTGTTGTTTTGATTGACCAAATTTCTGACACAATAAAGTGCCTCGCTTGCAATAAAGTGTAGGGTTCCGAAGTCGTTAATAATACAAACATAAAAATCACTTGGGCATTTGACTCTTACAAAAATTAACGCTTTAAAGCTTAATATTTCATAAACGGATCCCTTTATCGTAAAATTAATATTTTTATACAGTGTGTAAATGGTATACGGGCGTTTATTAAAACTGGACATAGATTAAGACTCTACTAATCATTAACAGAAAGAATTATTTTGATTACGCTAACGTATACACCGTTATTAATTTTTGAACATACTATCGACCCGCAACGTACATCGAAGTCCATCTGTCAGGTAAGTACGTAATGGTTTACTTGTGAAAATGTGTATTTCGGCTTAAGTAGCCTCAGCTTTAATAATACTTAACTTTGAAACGTCATTAATTGCGTTTTTAATTCATTGCATTTTTCGTTATACATTGCGTGTTAAATTATTTTGTATGGTTACTTTTTTTTTATTTCATTTTAACTAAAGCTGCCTAAATGTGCTCAGTAGGGGTTGTACTAACCACAGTTAAAAGGAACGCCCGTATACCATTTACACACTGTATAAGCTATCTGTAGGTATGTTGCCTTATATTTTTGCGCTCCTTCTATGCCTTTAGTTAGTTCTTATTCTATGATTTCCCCGGCAATAATTTAGTTCTCTTGATAAACCGCCTTAATAAGGTAGGCACTCAATGACAGATTTTTTATCTGCTAAAGGTGGTATATGATTTGGTCGGGTTGTACTGTATTGCAACCTCAAGTGTTGCCGCAGCTTGTCTTGGTGGCTGTGTCAATTTTGATATAATCCTGTTGCTGGTAAATACCTGGACTTAGTACCAATTTCACCATACGATGTTAAATTTAATCAATCGACTGTTAGTTCTTACAATTTGACAACTGTTAGCGCTCTAATCGTCTGTTAAGTGGTTAACATCGTATGGTGAAATTAGAATTTAAGCTTGTCCTTTAGCTGGTTAACGGTAAGATTCCCTAATTCTTGAATGTTCGTGCTTTCTAAGAACTCCATGCTGAAACAGAATAACTAACTCGCGACTGTAAAATATGACGTATTTCACTTTCCAAACGTCGAGTAGGTATTAATCGTATACTCGTACTTAATACTTATTACGTGAAAAACTCTAAAAATGCAACACAATATATTATTTTTTGGGATTTTTTGTCGCAGCGCTATCCATCTTTTTCATAAACACTTTCGATACTCTTTCTTCTTATTCAGTCATATCAGTGTATCACGAATTCTGTCACTTTCATACGCTGGCGCTCCGTTTCGCCTTACATAGGTAAATACCGGCCGAGTGGTATACATCCATGATTTATGATAAATACATACATAGAATTCTTTGGTGTACACCAATAACCTTTTTACGAAATAACTTATTAATAATCATGGCAGATTCTGAATTTTATAGTGTCAAATTATGAAAACATTAAGTTTACATTTATTTTTTATGTAGGATTAGACTACTTTTACGCTATGTATTTAATTTTAACTGAAAAATATTGTTTTATTACGATTGCAGTTTGAATTTACGATAATTTTGGCACTTGATATTAATGCTATGATGGATAAGCCTTCAAAATGTCGGTTCCGGGTGATGAAGTTTGAAGAAAGTGCAATATTTAGCTCAAACAATGAAATGAGAGCAGAAAGTGTAAAGCCAGCCAAGGGTTCCCGGGGTTCCGGTGCTGCGGAGCGCACGCGCTGTGTCGACCGTCAGGCCTCTCCCAAGGACGCGATCACGAAGCAAGATCGTAAGAGTACTAGAACAGTCAGTAAAAAACCGGCCAAAAGCACGTATCTGGTTGTAGCTGCTTACTATATAACTGTGTAGGAATATAATTGGTATAATGTTATTGTCATATTTTACAGAAATAATTTTAAACAAACGCTCTAATACCATAACTGGTGAGCTAAAACGAGTATTTTCGTCAACAAACTACCCGGAATTAAAAAGTCATGTGGGGAACAAGGCAAAGAAAACGAAGAAAAAAGCAAAAGGTAAAAGAAAAAAGTACAATTCACAAGATTATCTTAGACGCCAGGAAGACATAATAACTTACAAATGTGAAACGAATAAGCCTCGAAGAGCGAGGAACGAGTCTCTGCGTTATGAGCAAAAACTAATTAGTCCATCCATGTACTACCTATCGGCGGGTGACAGTATAGAAGGAGAAATATGTAAGGCACCACGTGAACCAAAAGCGACAGTCGAATCATGTGATTGCTTGCCAGCTGAAATTACCTATCTTTACGGCCGCCGCTTGAAAGACAGTTTATCTAGCCGTAATAACCGCAAATGTGCTGAAAATTGCACGATGTGGAGTGTAGTCAAAGGCAAAAACACACCAATTTGTCACTGTCAGTCTTTGAATATAAATGTGAATCGACATATTGCACGGAAAAACTGCAATTGCAGCACAAACAAAGTCGGCATTACTGAACATCCGACGAAAACAACGCGTCAGACTGTACAAACTATCGTTAATCGTGTCAATGTCAAAACCAGTCCTGCAGCACCTACCTGCCATACTGCTATGTGCAATACTACCAGTAGTATTCTACAAAATGCCTTTAGTGAGTGTCCATCATTGAATAAGACAATTACACGTCGCATGTTTGAAAAAACAACACAACCTTCTAAGATGCTGATTCCAAAAATGAGCTCAAATACAACTACTTACGTTGATATTGGATGTAACTCTAGGGCGCTAGGTAATGGTTCTTCCGAGAAAGTAACTAAGTGTCCGTCGTCTAATACGAAGTTCACGTCTAGTCAACCGTTGAAGAATTTAAATTTTAGTGTTTGTCAATGTGATTTCGTACGTAGCGACCCTTCTTGCCAACGCCGTACGAACGCTACTTGTGAGTGTCCGTCATCGACATTCAAAGGTCGCAGTGCTTTAACGGCTGGAAGAAAAACACAATGTTTATCTATCAGGTCAGTTACTGAAACACCGAAACGTGGTGTCAATGTTTACACTGACAGCCCTTGCAACATGTCAAATTCAAGTTCAACCTATAAGGCTGGCGGTCTTAAAGCCCTGACAATGGTAACGGGTACCGATGCACCACCAACATGTCCAGCTGCTTTTCCTTGTGTAAGTGCTCAAACCAGTCGTGCAGACGCATCTGAAAATATCTGTCATTGCGTGTCTTGCGCTTGCTCTCCAATGGATCAGAAAGCGATATCGACTACTAGTTCAGTTAATTATGTCGATGTTAAAACCGACTGCCACCAGTTACATTGTAGTCCCTTACATCTCTCCAAATGCATCTCGTGCGATAGGTCAGATTTGTACTATTCTAAAACTCCGAGAACAACACAGTGTGAAGCACCTTCACCTTGCCCTAGGGCCGGTGTTCAAACTCAACATGAAGTGTGTTCTGATCTTCCTCGTTGCAATGTATCTTGCGGCTCTTTTCCAGTAAAAAAAACATTAGAGTGTGGTTGTTCTGCAATTTCAGCACCAGCCATCGTTGTTGATGATGAAGGCACCAATAATAAACCCAGCCATCACCGAATGAAGGTAAAGCCCCCCCGCCGTTACAAATCGAAAGTTAGATTTGGTTCATTTATCAGTACTATGAAATTTCCAAATTCTAGACCTGCAAAAAAACGTGATGTTAAGAAGATAAAAGATCGTCGTTCTGACGGGGCCGCGACTTCAGTTCCAATATGTTGTGTCGATGCTGAAACAGGCTCTCTGAATAAATCCTGCCGTGCCGATCCGTCGAGAATTTATACCTTGTTTCAACCTATTTTCACCAGATCTACGTGTTATTTTTATTATGTAATTTACATCATCGCCATGATAGTATGTTCCCCATTTGTAGCGATTATTTATTTCTGCCGGTTCGTAACTTCTCCCATTAGGCCATCAGGTAATGATTGTAGCGATATTTGCCCGACATGTATACCCCCTAGACCTTGCCCTCATGCTCTTATTAGTCTCTTTAAATCTAATACTTTTTTAAAAAAACCTGTAGTTCGCCCTCAAAATGAACCGAAAACATGCCGCGTGGGCAAAAGACAAAAGTCGTCCTCTTCAATTAGGCTTTTACGGGTCGTATGCCAAAGGTTCCAGCTACAGTCCACAAAACGTCCAAGAGTGATAAATCAGCACAGTACCTCCCGTCCAGCCAAGGGAAGCAATAAAAGTACAAAGATGCTTCAATTTAAAACTGACCACACAGTAATACCGAACAAATGTTCTAAGCCAAAATCATGCGAAAAGCAAATAATACCGACCAAACGTTACAAGCCAAAACTATTGGAAAACCCAAAAATACCGACCCTAGTTTACAAGCCAAAATCTAGCGAAAAACAAAAAATACCGGGGAAAAGCTACAAGCCAAGATCATGGGAAAACAAAACATATAGAACGGGCAAACGGCAGAGGAAAATTGAATATTTTATTATAAGAGCTTATCATCAGGTGGTCAATTGCGTGCATGGTCGATACAGTGGCCCACGCGCAAAAAAGAAGCCTTCTCGGAGAGAGTTTTCATGCGAAGATCTTATCAGAACACCTCAATTGCCACCCCCCCCTCCATATTTTATGTATGACTCGTTTTTGTGGGGGAAGTCATTCTCTTATTCATGGCATCAGTCGAAGGATAGTTTGTATCATTGTTGCACATTTATTTTAGCTGCAACTTTTTGGTGTCCATTAGCATTATGTTTGTATTTCACTTGTAAATGTTTTGGTCGTTGTAAATAATTTGTGCCAACTTTACCATTGTGGCTTTGATAATACTCGTACTGACCTTATTTACTATAAAATAAATTACGTTTTTAAAGTACCTTTTCTGTTTTTATATCTTAATTGAACACCACCATAATATTTTTATTGTAATAGTAGGTAGGTACGATACAAGTGCTTTTTCTCGAAGTGCTTCGTCGTTTTTTTGAACTTGGGTTTGGATTATACCAGATAAACTAAATCCTCGGGATATGATGTCAATAGTGAACTTATTAAAAATATAAAGTTTCAATTGCATAGCTCTTATACCTACTATAGATTTTATAAATAAAAAAAAAAGAACCGGTGTCGTTACTGACTCGCTCACTGATGATTCTTAAGTAAGTAAGTACGTACTTCCTGTGACCCGTTTCACGAAGCTACAAATTAATTACAAGCGGAACTCTCTTTCTAGCAAAATGAGTTAGAAAGAGAGTTCCGCTTGTAATTAGTTACTTGTAGCTTCATGAAACGGCCCTCTGAAGTCCTAGATAGCCGAAATTTGGTACGTAAGCTAGTATTAGTACACAAACAACAAAAAAATCAAAACTTGGAAAAAATATATAAATAAAATTGGCATTAAGAGGTTCCCTGTCCTGAAGCAATGTGCAGCTTTATTTCGACACGTCCCCATAGTAATAATAAAATCGAAATTAGTATTGTTTCGTTTAAGACACTTCATTGCCTTCAAGTATTTTATGATACTTTGTGTCATAGTGATTGATAGACAGGTATACATATTATAGATAAAGAAATCTGCATTATCTTTATCTCTGGTAAAGCCACGCATGAGACACATGTGCCTCATGGGACAGGGAACCTGTTAAAATATACTCAGGAGCAATAAAAACGGGTCACTTCTATGGAAATTCTGTTTTAAGTGACCAGTTTCCATTGCTCGTGACTATACATATAGGTAAGTTACAAAAAGAAGTAAATCGCACCAAAAACATTTCCATGTAAAATGATGCCAAGACGAGACCATATGGCTCGCAGTGTCAAAAAGTTATCAGGGCTGGGATTCTACACGGTAATAACGATATCGCCTTTGAAGTGTTTCCGTATTGTCAATGTTTTGATAACTCTTGTCATTTACATTTTAACTATTTGTTCCAGGGTTTCATTCACACCTTTTTTTATTCAATATTCAGAACGCGTCTACAATTTGACAGATGACAGTTGACAGTCGGTTCGACAGAATTGACATTGACGTTATCACTTATCAAGCACATACAACAGACCAGTGTAGTTTATTCCAATTGTTATCAAGTGTATTAAAATAAAATAATCGATATCTGCTGTAGTAATAAGTGTGCAAACAATGCAGTCACAAGAAAAGCGCGCTAAGCAGCACGTGGACTTAGCGTCTTTAGATCCAGCGACTCGTGTCAAGCAACTAGCTACCTACGGAGCTATGGTTGAGGTGGACCCTAACGTGCCTCCTAGGAGGTAAAGCCGTGAAAAAGTCCAACTTTGGCAACTGTAATTGAGAACCAACACCAGCAGTTGTGTTATTGATAGGGTTTTGTAAAATAATGGCTTAACACACTGCAGAGTTAATTTTGGTTAAAATTGTATACTATGATCTTAACACTGGTTTACAGTAATATTAGATTTCCTAGTTTATCTTTGTATACAGTTTGATTTATTACACTTTGCTAAAATTGCTAAAAGTAACATTACAAGTACCTAACTTGGTTGCATCATGCTGTTACATTATGACTCACGGGTTTGTTTATAAATATGTCTACTTTCGTATTTATGTGATGATTGTGATGATTAATAATAGTAGCTTTCTATTTTCTGAAATACTTAATAATTTGTTTGGCACGTTATTTAATATGGGTTGACACTACTTTTGTCATTTCTTTTTTATGGATTATTTTGTAACACATTGTATATCTACAATATTTAAAAATATTAAATATTTGTTGATATTTTGCTTTAATAGTTTGTTTTTTAATTAAAATCCTTGTAAACCCTTGTTGTTGGCAAACAACTTTAATAATACATGAATTATATATAAAACAATAATAATTGTAACAATAGTTCACCTTTTGTATATGAAGTGTATTCTTTTGTGCAATAAAGAATAAAAAATAACTAAAAGTTAGCTTAAATAAAATAAAAAAAAATGATATAAAAATTAACTAAAACATGAAATCTAAGAGTGGCCCCTGCGGCATAGTACAGAAGATGCTGGAAGCATTTCCTCTGTGAATGTCTAAACTAATTTGTTGAGTGAGAAAACTGCCAACTCTTCGGTCTCTAGTGACGTCAATGAGCCATTTTGACATTTCCTTAAAAACGCTTAGAGCGCCTGATGCACCAAGGGTCTCTGCGCCGAATTTATTTCTCTTAACATTTGTCCTTGTTGCTGCAACAATCTCACTTCTTCATCAAAATTACATAACTTCTTTTAAATACAGGTATTATAGATCAGGCTTGGAAATGGTTAGAATGGCAAATGTTTATTTGGCAGAAGGGAGCCTTGAAAATGCTTACATATTGTACATGAAATTCATGACATTATTTTTGGAGAAGATGCGAAAACATCCAGAATATGCATCTGTTTCCAATCAAGTTAAGACAGTCAACCAATCTAAGCTGAAAGAGGTCATGCCTAAAGCAGAGAAGTTAAAGCAGAAGTTATTGGACCAGTTCACAAAGGAACATAAGTTGTACCAGGAAAATTCGGTTAGTTATAATTATCTGTTAGTTTGGTAAGAGAAAAAGTGTCCAAAGAGATTCAATTAATGAAGTACTAAGCTGTCACAAAAAGATTTTGAATTTTGTTCTCTCTTATACAAAAGCCAACATGTATTGGCAGATTCACTTAGAAGAAAAGTAAAGTTTTGCAGGTGTACTATCTTACCATACTGTTTTTTTTTCTATAAAATAAGTAAACATTAAGCTGGGTACGAATCTGAGCGGCTCAGCCTGAGGCATGCTCGCCCTTCACAGCGAGCTGCTCGCGAGTCAAATTTTTGCACATAAACATGCGCGGGTGAGGCAGCGTGCTTGACGCGAGCCGACATTTTAAAATTGCGTCGGACACGATGACAGCCACGGCTGCGTTTATCATAATTCACCGAATTATTAACAAAAAGAAGAAGAAATCGCCTCGGTGGTGGAACGGCTCAGCAACTTTATCAAATTTGTACGCCCTCACCCACAAACAAGTTAGAACTTGTCGTTCTTCCCGCAGCACGCTCGGATACACGTCAAAATTACGCGAGGCACGCACACCGAGGCGCCTTTGAGCACGGTCAAAAGACCGACTCTCGGCGGCTCGCCGCGCGCCGCTCGCCCGCTGCTCGCGCACACGCGTGAGCGCGTACAAATTTGAGCAAATTGGGTGAGCCATACGTGCCTCAACCCGAGGCTGCTCTAATTCGTACCCACCTTTATACTGTGGGTTGTGATTGCAAGTGATAAAGCCAGTCAATATTTAAATTCCATTATTCAAACTTTAGGTAAATAAGCTCTGCTTATTGAGATCCTGGTGATAGTGAAGGCTAGCTGAACAATATTAAGAAGCTAGGAGCATTGTATTTATGTATTTTTATTATTATTTCCTTTAAGAGGTAAAATGACTTGACACAGGAATTTGTTGATTAATATTCATATTTTAAGTGTGGCCTGAAGTAAATTGCATCTGAACAAACAACACTTAAAATTAAAAATGCATTTTTTGTTTTGAAAACGTTTTTTTTATAAATAAAACAATTAAAACGTTAAAATACTGCTTTTCAGGAGAAAAGACGGATAGCAGAGGAACAGAGGAGGAAACAGGAGTTGGAGGATGCCAAGCTGGCAGAGCGGCTGCAGGCCGACGAGGACAAGAGGGAGCACCCCTCGCCGCACCTGCGAGACGCGGTTTGTATATGAAGTCCAATTTTTATACTTTTGGCTGATATTACAACTCTTACTGAATTACTTAGCCCAGAGCCTACATGGCTTTGCCACTGGGATTCAACTATGGTTGACACTAGTTATTATAATACTGGTAGGTACAACTATTTTACTTACTAAATCTATATATGCACTTGAAATAATCTGGCCCAGGCCAAGAGATAAAAGGTTAATGCATTCTTAGATGAAGGACTTAGTGCAGCAAAAATGTGTTGGGTCATTAATTATTTACCTACTGACTTATTATCTTATTATTATGTATATATATTTTTTATATTAAAAAGAAGGCACAAAAGTACTCAGGCCAACTGATGGTAAGTGGAATCTGAGACCCATAGACATTTAAATTCTCAAGACTATAATCCTAAGACCTCAAATGCGTTGCCAACCCTGAGGACTAAGATGGAATGCCTCTATGCTAGTATATTGCCATCTGTGTGTGATGTAGGTATTTGGCTTGAGCCATCACATTCTGCTATTGTTTACGTATTTATTTATGTCAATTTGACCTTAAATTTAGATCAATTTCAACTTCTGTTGTTAACAATTATTTTCCACAATACAGTGAGATATGAAATTTACATGAAACCTAGTTGATCCAATTAAAGAAAAAAATTAATTTATAAAAAAAAAATTGAATTAAAATTATTTCTATAAACTCCACATTGTCCTATTTAAAAACGACACACTGGTGATGTTGTGGTTACATTACGTGTTGTATGCAGGACAAGTGGGCGTTGTCGCCGTCTGCGCCGCCTGTGGACGGCGTGATGTACCCGGACGACTTTGCGAACGAGCCGCCGCGCGCGCCCTCCCACCACTACCAGCCCGCGCCGCCGCTCATACCTCCCTCCTTGCACCAGTTAGTACCTCTGCAATATTCATTGCCTTGACTCGAATTGGCTACTTACTCAAAACCCCAAAACGGTCTTTCTTAGTTTGTGATGGTCAACATTATGACACAGACAATTTTATCCTGTAACGCAGACGACAAATGATCATGTTAGGATAGAAATAGGAAATTTTATCCTTAATCTGTTTCAATTTCAAAAAGCAATTTATTAAGAATAAATTAAGTAATTCATACAAAATAAAGTACCTAATTCAGGAAATAGAAATGATATGGGTCAAAAAAAAAACATTAATTATAGAAATTGGCCACTGGAAGAATTCCCTGGGGTACCTGATAAACTGTGGTTATTATATACTCTATATAGGGTGCCATACTAAAATGGTAAATAAGGAATCCTAACCCTTATGGTGAGACTTCGGTGTCTGTCTGTAAGTCGTAGTTGTCTTTCGAAGCAAGGACTGAGGCTATCAACTTGAAATTTAACTTTTTCTAACTTGGTTGTAAAACATATTTTTTTCATGGATATTGAAAAAAGTTTCTAAAAAGAAGGTTGAAAAATTTACACGTCTTTTCATTACATATAGGGTTTAATATTCCAATTAAAAACTTACTTTTCTCGTAAAGTATATTTTTGTTTTTATTTCCAAAAAGGTATAGAAATTGACTTGGCTTAAGCGAAAGTATTTATGGAAAATTATTTTTATTTACGGCAATAATAAAATACAGTTTTTGGTCGATTAATACAAAACTTTGTATTTTTGTTGAAATCAATCAACGCAAGCCAACTTAACGCATTCACTGCCACTGACGCATATATGCGTTCACTGTTATACAAGTTTGTTCCTAGGCTACGCTCCCTGGCAGTGAATGCGTTAATAGGTCCATTGCATACGAAATAAAGTTTATAAAAAGCCTTCTGATTCTAATATTCTATCTTAAAAACGGAACGGAACTCGCACTCGACCGGTGAGGCTGTTTGAAATGTAGAGTGTGCGCAGAGACGCCGTGGCGCCGTACTCGGGCGGCGGCGGCGGCGGCGGCGAGCTGCGGCCCGTGCTGGTGCCCGCGGCGCTGCTGGCGCGCTTCCTGGCGCTCGCGGCCGCCAACACGCGCGCCGCCGTCGAGACCTGCGGCATCCTGGCCGGCGTGCTGGTGAGCCCCGCGGTCACCACATTCATCATCGTCACGTCGCCCAAACCGTATCCGGCGCCAGACACTCCTATATGTCATTCATCACGACATTCACACACACCACAACAAATAAAGCTTAGATAGTGTCGCTACCCCGCACACACTTGTGGTTATTGTAATAAAATACGAATCTAATTCGATGTAAACTGCCTAATTCACTTGCAGTTAAGCCGTCATTCTTTGTTAACGCGACGACATCCTTTGACAAAAAGCGGCACGTGCCAAGCCGGCGCGATGCAAAGGCAACGACACTATCTAAGCAAATGGACTTTACATACATTTAATAGGCCGAATGAATACTAGATTGTACAACAAGGAACTAAAGTGAGCCATTATGACACGAGATAAATATCTATATGGATAAATATCCACCCGAACAAAATGAGTTATGAAAAATAAACAATTTGGTCAAATGATATGTTTGGGAAATTAATCAGTTTACCAAAAGATTTTTGACGTAACGAAAGGCTTCACAGAGACAATGGTTGTTTTTGGGTTTAGAGCATAACAAATAATCCATAGATAACAATTCCGCAACAAAGATAAAGGTTTATCAGCTACTCTGAAAGAAACACACACACACACACACAGGCTCACTTCAGACACACACTTCTCTGTTCTACACTACAGGCTTACTTTTTGCTTTACTCGAATTTCGTTGTCTCTCTAGACAAGCCGCCCCAAACCCTTTCAACACAAAACATTCGACGTTTGATTGCAGGAGCGCGACCAGCTGAAAGTGACGCACGTGGTGGTGCCGCAGCAGTCGGGAACAGCTGACTCGTGCGCCACCGACAACGAGGAGGACATCTTCCTCTACCAGGACATGCACAACCTCATCACGCTCGGCTGGATACATGTAAACCATACGCTTTACCCTTTTTATTTCAAGTTCTGAGTATTGCAGGTTTTATGTAACAAAGCCAAAAATAATGTCAACCTTAGTAAGCTGTTTTCTCAGTCATTGACTGACAGGGTGACATTATTTGTGGCTTTGATATACAACGGGATCGGAAGTCTGAGCTGGATAGGAAAAGGGACGGTCGCAAGACACGCCCATCAGCAGTCATACCCTATAATAACAGAAACGGTGTCCTATTGTGCGTTCAGTGTGGGCGTACGTTTGCAGTAAAAAATGGTTACGCAAGCCATTGGAGGGCACATCAGACAGCTGACTACAGCATTTGAGAATACGTGAAGCATCGTTGTTGCCGAAAACGGCATGATGGTTATTATACAATATGTATATATTTTTTCATATATTTTAAATACTTATACAGGTACAGGTGAAAAACTTAAGTAAAGGACCTGTTGTATGTGGTTGTGTACAAAATTAATATAGAACTTATGTCAACTTTAAAATAAAGAATGTCAAACGGTCCCTATATATGTGTTACAACTACATACAATAGGTCCTTTACTTAAGTTTTTCACCTATATGTTTATTGTCGTCTAGTACCCATAGTAAAAGCCTATAGCTTAGTTTGGCACTCGGTCAATTTGTGTGAGATTGTCCCCTGATTTACTTATCTAATAACAATAATCATATTGTTCGACGTTTACGCTCCCTACGGTATCTGGTCTCCAGACGCACCCGACCCAGACGGCGTTCCTGTCGTCGGTGGACCTGCACACGCAGTGCGCGTACCAGCTGATGATGCCCGAAGCCATCGCCATCGTCTGCGCGCCCAAGTACAACGAGTGAGTACACAATAACATAGGGCCAGGGCCGAGATTCTGCACGGTAAAAACGATATCGTATTTGACGTGTTTCCGTATTGTCAACGTTTTCATAACTCTTATGTCATTTACAATAATAGCGACTGTGACATAAACGATTCTAATACACGTCAAACACGATATCGTTATAACGCACTTGAATAAAGGCCCTGTTGTTTGATCAGGGGGGTGATTTTCTCAACACAGCGCTGCGTCGATCTTAAAGGTGAGGTTTTATCCCGCAAGTTTAAGAAGTCCCGTCGGAGCGTACACAACACATTTTAGCGCGTGCCTTCTCAATTAGGCAACAGAAAGCTGCCTAATTAAGAAGGCACGCGCTAAAATGTGTTGTGTACGCTCCGACGGGACTTCTTAAACTTGCCAGATAAAACTTCACCTTTAAGATCGACGCAGCGCTTTGTTGAGAGAATCACCCCCCAGTAGTAAAACGAATTATTCAAAATCGTAACAAATGGTTAAATGGTGGAACATTGTCAAATTTTCGATTCTTTTTTCAAATTTTAATAAATAATTGAGCTAACTACTGATCTAATAACAGGCCCTATAGGCAGAGAAAATTAAACCTAATATAGGCAATCAGGGGAAATAATTCGTGTAGTATTAAAAATTGGCACAATAAATACCTTGAAGTGTCTAGATGAACATACTAAAAGTCCTTAATTGTGTACTGAGGTTATAGAAGTGGGGTTAAAGGGCCATTTTTGCACGTTTTTTGGTCATATCTCGAATATTTGTACACAGCAATATAAATTCTTCTGACAAAAAAACCCTATTCTTTGCAGCACCGTCTCATTTCGCACCTTATCCCTCCACGAAATCTTCAGCTTACACCGATACAACCTCATTTCAAGCTTGTATACGTTTTGTCATTGCTTGTGTTAGGGTTGTGCTTGTATGTTGAATTAATTATTTATTTTTAGACATACCAACAATTCACAAGGCTTTTACACTAACTTTATAAAAATGCTTAACTGGACACTAAACCGGCCTACATGTCTATTACGAGGTGCGCAACAGCACTCACAATTACAGGATAGATTTAAATGATAAAACTATTTAAATTTATTAAATACAGTTTTTTTTAGCGGCAGCACTTAACGTCTCCATTTACTTAAGCTGTCAAAATAAATGTCCAAGTCGTGCGCTTCTTGTAGTTCGTGGTATCGTGAGTGGATTCTGCGTAGGAAAGAGAACTTCCCCAGGTTGGATTTTGAAAATTTTGGCCGATAAGTAGCGTAGAACATTGTTGTCCCCAGGACGGGCTACTTCGCGCTGACGCCTGAGCACGGCATGCAATTCATCACCAACTGCCGGCAGACCGGCTTCCACCCGCACCCTGACGACCCGCCGCTATTTTACGTGAGTCCGCTTCTCCTGAGCCTACTTCCGAGGATATCTATGTAATACTTAGTAATGGGTAAAGACAAAAAGTCGGCCACGCTAACTCACGCAATTAAATTTTCTATGAACCGACGAAAATTAACCATACAATTGTAATACTTTTCGTCGCACAACGGATATTTTTCCGTCTTCATTGTTTGTATGGTTAATTGCGCTTAACTATGGTCCAACTTTTTGGTCCTCACCCTAATCTACCCATGACCAGTAACTCAAATAGGTAGAGCTAACGTATGCTCATTCCATGCAAGTGAAAGGATTAGATTTTTACTCATGTAACTATTTATATTTCATTCAACGTGACACGCCGGGATATCCATTGCTTTTGATATTTTCTGTGGAATTGCTGGAGAAACCTTAAAAACTAATTAAAGATCGCTATTAATTGCGTGTACAGTTTTTCAAAATATTAATGCAAATTGCGATCATCTGTAAGGTGGGGCGGGACTATTGCAACTAGGGGGTAAATGTATGTATGAAGTTTTTTAAAGGGAATAAAATATTTTAGAATTATGAAAGCGCCTTTTTATAGTAGATTAAGTAAGTAAGTACCTACATTTCTATTTAACCAAGCAAAATATTTTTAGCCCCGCCCCAGCTTATAGTTTTTCAGCACATAGGAGTCTTGTGTGTGTGTGCTTATTCTGGTTGGGTTGTTCGTCAATACTCACCAATATTAATTATTTCAGACGGTAGAACATATCCGCATCGACCAGTCGGCCCCCGTAGAAATGGTGGACTTACGGAGATAAACTGTCCGCGAACTTTTAGGTTACGCTTTACAATATAGCCTAACAATATGATCCCTCTGAAAATACCCGCGGCTTCCTGCGGCGCAGTGCTGAGTAGCAGCCCTTTTCAACGCCAAGTTTAATGTGTTGTTTTACTTGTAATTTTTCTTAAGCTCTGTAAGCATTGAATACATATTTTTCTCAACACTGCTCGGAAATATGAACATTTTTGAACTGATTTGAGGTAAGAAAACATCACTTTTATGACTGGTCGTTTTCATACAAAATAAAAATATTCTTAGCCTATTTCAAACTAATTTCGTAAATAATTAATTAAAAAAAAACGGTAACCTATCGCAACCTCGAAAAGTTTTTGACCGAATTTCATTTGACCGAAAACATTTCGTTTTTTATCGTTTCTCCGATGGCACGATTCGTCATTTTTTTATTTCACCATTTGACTTTAAGTAAATGGTTCGTTAGTCCAAGCAACTTTTCTCCTTGTAGTCACGTACCCTATGTATTGTTACGTATTTTATTTCAAAGCCCATTTTTCATTACACCAATGCTACAACTAGCCTGTGGATCGTTTTGTATTTTGTTTCTTAACCCATTTTTCACTTCATCAATGTTACATATAGATTTTGCTACGTTACGTCAAATATTCATTTCGGCCAAAAAATCTTGCTTGTAATTAGTTTCAACTATCTACAAAATGCAACGAGCAAGACGAGTCAGGGCAGAACCGACTCAGATAGGTTAGGTTAGAAGGCCAAGGCGGGAGCTTTGCTCCCGCCTTGGCTTTCGAGGTTATTTTTTTTCTGCCCCGAAAAACTTGCTTAAGTATAATTTATCCAGACAATGCAAAGATCGAGCCGTAATATTGGGCAAAGGATACTAAGGTAAAATCAGAAATAGGAAAAAGACAAATAGACAAAGCATTACATTGGACAACTGTTGATACGCCGAAACCAGTAATGAGGTATAGATAATTTGTCAAATCGTTAAAAAACCAAAACAAGTAATGAATAAATAAAACTATTCGAAATGATCATTCGGCCAAACGTAAAAAAACCCAAACCATAATTGACGAAAAGTATTTGTCGAACCAAAATTCGGTCAAACATTTTTCGAAGTTGTGATAGGTAACCAAAAAAAACCTGGCAGTAGTTAAAAAAACACTATGTCTGGCTCGGCAGAAAGTGCATTTATGGACTCGAACACTAGAGAAGTCTATATGATTCGTCCATATATCGTGTACTTTCTGTCCTGGGCAACAATGTTCTAATGTTATATTCTATTCTATAACACACAGCGCCGTTTTCTGTCAAAATCATTTTACCCTCTTAGAGAGCTTCTTATTAGTTATTCTAATTCATTCTATTTTAAGAGCAATTAGAGCTTATTTCACCGCATTTATTTGCGTATACCATTGCAAAGTTAAATCTATATCCCTATGATAATAACCTGCACAGCACAAATGACATGTAAAGTTGATTAGGACCGCAAGGTTAAAAGGGCATTTGATTTTTACTGATGCGTGTGTTATGTTCCTAGGATTAGTCTCGACTTGAGGGTTACTATGTGTGTGTACGCCTAGAGCAGTGAACCTTGTTTTGTACTAACTGCATAATGATATGTCCGGTTGTATTTAGCTTTTACAACCGCGTTATATAATTATATTGTATGTTGTATTGTTGTTTGTTAGCATGATAGAAGCTTTCGAGCTACTTTGTATAGATAATTTACGAGTTGTCTCTAATTATGTGCAATACAAATTTAATTTTATTGTAAGACCTCAGGGTTATTGTTTATTGTTTTTCGTCGTCGAACTGAAAATAATGCTAAGAAATTCATAATATAATGTTATTTATAAAATTATATGTACTTTTTTCACACAAAGTACAACCTAATGGTGGTCCTTAAGAGTCCACCGACGCTTGAAAGGCGAAATGGTATAAGCGACATTTTTTAACTCAATAAGTTACATATATCGTTCAAATCAGAAAAATCTGCTGATTTGAACGATATATGTAACTCAATATCACAAAAAATGTCGCTTATCCCATTTCGCCTTTCAAGCGTCGATATGATAAGATAAAGTTGGTAGTTTTCAGCGGCCTGGATCTCAATAACTACAACGGCTATGTGTCTGTTCTTTGAATATATTAAACTTGATCATATTTCCTTGAGATTGTTAAACGTGAAAACCTGATTAGAAACCAAATCCTCGACGGAATTATTTTTCAAACATGACGCCTTTCTCACATGTTTTTAGTTAAGTCTTTGACACTACGATATTTAACGATCATTTTTAATTCAATAATTGGGTATTTATTCCTCCTTAATCCTGCTATGCCCTTTTTTATCAATGTACTGGTGTTTAAAGTAAACAGCAATTATTTGAATTTGACGCTGCTACGAGGGCGCTTGCAATCGCGCGGAAGCACATAATCATCCCTTTTCATTCTGTGTGGGCGTGGCAGTATGTGTGGCCTCTTTAAATGGTACAATTTGATGCGGTATAGCTGTGCTATACAATAACGAGATTCAGATCTGGGGGGCGATTATTGACTTTCGAAGGATCGAAAGTTTCAACCAAAAGTGTGCAAGAACGGTGAAAACGTATTTTTGAAACACGAGCAGTAGAAAAATTAAAAGCGAATGGCGCATACCATTCTTTTTCAATTCTATCATTAGAATTTGTTTTGACATCTGACAAACAAACACAGAGATAGGTAGATGTTTAATTTTAAACACCTATCATAGAAAAAGAACCTTGGCGAAATAAACATTTCATTAAAAAAAAAATAGTTTATTAGTCTTTGCGAAAACATTATTGAAAACACTGGTGCACATAATTAATTAAATAGTTAAAAAAAAAACGAATTAGGTCGTACGTTTATTTATATAATTAAAACATGATTAAAAAAACCGGTAATCATCAACTTCCTGCGTACACTGAAACAAGTGAATAAATAAAGTCAATCACTAGCTTTCGAGTGAGAACTTTAAAAAAATACGGGAGAATGGGTTCATGCGAAAATAATCGTGATATATTTTCCTGTGCTAATATGTACTATCACTCGAATTTGATTCGAACACTCGAAAGTCAAAAATTGCCTCCCAGGTATCCAGGTATCTAATGTAGCGATTTTAATCCACGAAATCCCGCCCCACGACTTAAGTTTGGGTACATTGACGCAACCGTTCAACGTCTATCTGAGAGTAGGGGCGAGCCTCCGTGGACTGCAAACTACATATTGTCATCTGCTCTGCAATTTTTTTGATGTGTTTCACGATTTTCTAACATGTTGACGCAGTTAGGGAATAAAGTACCCAAATATAAGCCTTTTCCGGATAATTCGGGTACTAAGTAAGGGTAGCGTTCGGGCATTTAACATATTTACTCATGTGTTTAAGAGCACGGCATGAAGACTGAAGCTATAGTAGGTTAAAGATATAAAGGATATGTTTGTGATGTTGTGGTGTGAGGTTACCTCTTAAGTGGTGTGAAATGAGAACCATCAAAGATATACACATATAAAGAAAGAAACGACATTTATTCACAACAATAACACACTGAAATAAAATAAATTTCTAAAAAGGAAGGGACGACAGATACAGTTGTTTTATCTCACGAAACAGGGTGGGCCACACTTGTAGTTGTGTATAGACACGCACACTACAGCGACGCTAGCGACGACAACTACGCACTCAGAGACAACGTGCACGTGCATCTACACGTACAAGAATGGGCAGTATGGCCCACCCGCTTTCGTGAGATGGAACAACTGTAGTGGTAATTGTAGCGAAACGGTCCCAACTTAGAATGTGCTGGCTGTGAAGCCAACGCTGGTCTTCCATTGGGATCACATAGTTATTCATTCTGGTTATAAATAAGTAACGGCGCAAATACAAGACAAAGTTCTACGTTTGAATTATACTGTACAGTACAAAGCAAATAAGAAGTCAGTCCTGACACATTGCCCAACAATCAAGTTTTTGAATATTGATAATGTTGACGGCAGTAAAACAATGCTGCAATTACTATTCCTTCACACGCAACAAATACGTTGATACGAAATATTAAAAAACTTCATGGTTGTTTAATTACTTCTTATTTGCCTAGCAGGTACTACATTGATCCCAATGATTATACTTATAGAACTAAACGTGAAATGGCAGTGCACTATCCAATTTCGACATTGGTAGAATCATTAAAATATTGATTGGGCCATTATTTTCCCAAAAAAATAATTGACTATACCTATATTTCTGCTAAATGCAACATAGAACCTGTTATATTTTGAATGTGCAATCTCCTGCTTACACTTTGTGTTTCAGAGTGCCGCCGACGGAGAACTTTCGTTGTAGTGGTAATCATAGAAGTCTTTATGGGTTAAAGTGCCAGGAGAAAATTACAATTAATTTAAAGAGAGTCTTTTTGACGCCATGCATTTTGATTATACTTTCATCACAAAATGGTGAAAATTAATGTTTAATTTCACCAAATGGGAAAGGTTCCGTCGTGGCCGAAAGACGTCCACTGCTGAATATAGTTAAATTATTTTAATGGCTGTTAAACTTTGTTGTCGAGTTACAAATTAATATTTAAGTCTTTCGTTTTAATGTGTTGAATCCCGACAAAGATCTTATTTTCTGTATATAAAATAATCCGAACGAGTAATCGATGTCATATAAATATTTATGGTTTGCGTGAGATCAATGGACGGAATGCGATAACGTGCTTTATATAATCGATGTCGTGTTGGTATTAACTGCACTGAGTGTAATAACGTAGGCTAATGTTTGTTATTTTGTTGAATATCCCTTTCCACTAAATTGCTTTATGCTATATAGCACACTATTTATGTACATATTTAATGAATTTATCGCAGAATGCGATTGTTGTAAGCATTGATGACTGCATTATATTTTAATTGTTAATGATGTGTGATTCAACTTATGGACCAAGTGAATAAAATTACTATGGAACGATTTATCTTTTAATTATTACACATGTGTTCAAAATCCCAGCGGTTTCCACCATACTGTGTACTCATTTAGGTTATAAAGGTAAACATAGAGATAAGTGATTCTAGTATTAGCTTTTGTTCAATGGCAGGACAGCAACACTTATTTTGTATTTTATTACAATGCACGTAGAACTAGGACTAGAAATGAATGGAGTGTGGAACAGTGAAACACTGCTTTATAATGTTGAATAATTAATTGGAATACCTAAGGTATGTTGTGGTTTCTTTTAAATTGTTTGGCTGTCCTACCAGTAAGCGGAGCTATATAGGGTTGAAAGAACGAATGCCACATGAAAAAAAAACCTGTTACGGTCAAAAACCACTCATCTTTACAAATATAATTTTTTTTTTATAGAATTAAATAAATGAAATCATAATTTTAGTACCAACTTATAAATTTTAACGCGTTTTTATAAGTCATTGTTAAACTTTACGTACTCCTATAATGTAAACCACCATATTATGTTTTGTAAAATCCCTGCCAGCGCCCATTTTAAAAATACAAGATGTTTTTGTGTCACCTTTGTCCTAACCAAAGTACGATATTCGTTTTTATTTCTTTCACTCAAGGAAACCCTTTGTATAGTTAATAAAATAAAGTCCTTTGTGTCGAATAACTTAAATAAATATATAAGGTAAACGTTAGTTGCCCTCCATTTGACATTCATACTTCCCACCCTGTGTTAAACTGTATGATTTGCGCAGTGTTTTATTTGATAATTAAAATACACATACTAATAAAAGGCACTTTGTACTTTGGTTGGTATTTATAAATGCATTCACGTTGCTTGATTTTTGACGACAGTTTTTTACAGTGCATAGTTACATCATAAGAATACAATTTAATTATATAACATACAGTAACATCCATATTAATATTGCTATTAATATATATATATTTATTGCTAGAAATAGATAAAATCGATGCCGCTAGCAACTAGCACAGTAGCTAACTTGAAAAATGCATAACCCCAAAAGTTACTTAAAACGAATTAAATTCAAGTTACCTACCTGCTTTATGGTAAGACAGCCGAAATCGAGTACAAGAAATATCTCTATGAAAGAGGATGTCCGCGACTTTTCACGCGTATGATTATCCTGTCTTATCGCCGGGGTAGGAATATTCCCTCTTAATTTCCCCAGCACGGCTAGCATAGCACATGACGGCGCGCGAGATAGACTACCCGTCATTGTCTATTTAGAACAGTCGAAAAAGAAAGGTAGTTTTTCTCGCGGGCGACATACCTCGCACGCCGTCATGTGCTAGCCGTGCTGGTTCATCCATCAGTATAGGTTATTTGTGCGTTGTCTGTCAGTCAGTCAAAAGTTGCATATGTATAGAAGCTTAGAAATTTGATTACATTCATCTTATGCCTAATTATAACAATTAAATTGAATTGTGCTCATTGAAGTGTGCAGCGCGAGTAACAGCTTGCTCGCTAATCTTACTGTATACACTTATAAAAGTTGAAATTAATTTTATTGTTGTAACGCTGCTGACGATAAAGATGTATAACTACATATGTTTACACATCTTTATCTTTACCACAGGTTCATCGCTTACTTTGACTATAGGTTTCCCACTTCCCCAAGGTTTGTCACAAGGACCGGTCCTGCGCCGCTTGCATCCATCGGTTTCCCGCAACCCTAGCCACGTCGTCGGTCCACCTTGTTGGAGGCCTACCCACGCTGCGTCTTCCGGTACGCGAGAACTCTTAGACAGTAACATTGGCGACTATAACTTACGATACAAAAAAATACTTTATCTGCACACATATCCTATAAGTCCTCTATAATGCGTTCAGAACCCGTTCGAAATGACCAACATTACAACATTCAATTTTGTTAACTGCAGTGGTGTGGTCGTGGTGGTGGCCGTAACGTTATGTTCTTATAACGATATCAAATATGATAAAGATATTATTTTCAAATTTGGAACACCTTCCAAAACCAACTCAAATTAAATAGGCCCCAATTGTAGTAGGTAGGTGTCAATCGAAATTAAAATTTAGTCAATACGAAACTTAGCTTACTCGTGGCTGCACCTATAGGATATGTTACAGGTAGCACTGGTAGCAATGAAGAGCTGAGTGTCTACACGGTAAAAACCATATCGTTTTTGACTTGTTTCTGTGTGGTCAACGTTTTGATAACTTATGTAATTCACATTAATTAAGGCCGAGTCAAATCGATTCTAAAACACGTCAAACGCAATATCATTTTCTGGTCTTTTGCCTTCGGATTCTGAACGCATCTAAGAGCAGATACTTATATTATGTGTGTAGATAAAATAATGTACCACGTGTTATTTGAGGTTATAAATATGGTTCCTATACCTAAACGTAAACATAAAACTTTGAAGATTGCTGAAAAGTGTGCTATATTAGACAGCTTAAAAGATGGAGTGTCTGCAACTTTGCTAAAAGTATGGTGTTGGAAAAGCCACAATTACTGATATGAAGAGAACAGAAAATTCGGTCATTTGTTGCTTTAACCGAAAAAGGCCCAGGGTTAAGAAAAACAATAAAATTGCCAGAAAAGCCGATGCTTTAAGAAGCACTCTTTACGTGGTTTTTAGAGCAAAGACGCAAAAACGTCCCATTTTTGTAATTTTAAAGTCCTTAAATAAATATTTTTTTTTAGAATAAACTTATGTTTTATTTCTAACATACTATAATCCGAACGCTCCCTGAGTCCGAACAGGGGTTATTTTTTGGAAGTTCGGATTATCGAGGCCCTACTGTATTTGCATTTAGAGTTAGGAAAATGCTCCCTCACTACTCCGTGACGGAATTAATCAGTTGCTAATCACTAATTAGATATTTTAGTTACACATATAATTAACTACAATAAGTTATATAATTGGTTTAAATTATTGTTTTACTGCTAATTTGCATCTTCCATATAATTAGTACTTTGAAATTTACTTGTTCGCTTATACTTTTTTTTATAATTTTTTACTGACATTATAGCTTAAATGTTATTTTTTAGTCTCATATTTGTATTGAACTGTAAAGGACTATACGCAGTATATAAAAAGTATATTTGTACATATAAACGTCTGATTTTATGATTATGTGACTGGCTATAGGTCTTACAGTTGCGTGCGTTAAGTTTCCTATTCTAGAAGCTTATATACATACTACGATAATAAGGCACTCGGTGCATGACTTTATCATGAAAATACTTATTCCCAGCGTTAACTAGGTTGGATATTTTTGAAACGTGAAATCTGTCCACGAATAATTTCTACAAAGTTTTCTATCTAAGATAATTAAGCGGATATAAATAGAGACAACTCACAATGATTGCACATTGACCATTTATTAAACATTTATTTTTCTACTCAACAAGCTTGTCTAAGAACTAGTTCCCTTATTTTTAATATTGTGAATCGTAAAGCGAAACATGACACATCTTTCATTATGTAAACGTTTTTAAATTTTTAAAGTAAACACCCTATCTAAATAAAGTTGTCTCGATAATATAGCTCTTCTTAATAAATAGACATTCAACACATCAAAAACCCTTTAGAGGGATCTTGTAACTTTTACAATAAATGATAATACGTTTCGTCATACAAAGAAAAGAGGTTCCTTTACCTACTTCTTACTTGGATCTTATAAATGTGCTCAAATAATAAAAAAGGTACCTCAAAATTGCCTTTAAAAAAACATTATCATTAGTTAACGCGCTATCTCTTAAAGATCGTAGGCCCTCTAATTGCTATGCTGAATCAAATTGCGAATTATATTCCTATAGATAAAATCATGACCTCACTCGTTTACGACATAATTGCAAAATTGTTCTGGAACATATGAAATGAAACAAAATGTTCCGAATGTACATTAAGGAGATCATTATTATTATTATTATGTCGAGAACAAAGCTTACACTTATTTTCCTTATTATCAATCAAACGCAAATCAGCGGCCCTAATATGATCGTGTTAATGGATGTGGATAAAGTGGATAAAACATCTGTCACTTTCTGACCATGATACTACTAGTACTGTGAGAGTGACGGATGCTTTATCCACTGCGATAAGGCGACCTTACTATTATTATGTCTTGCTTATAAGATTAAAACATTGATGGCCATAAGTCCAAGTACGACGAGCACTGCCGCTTTAAAGGAACCTGATGAGTTATTGGATCTTTTACAGAGCCTTTTGGAAGGAAGCTCCAACGGGATGGTCTTGTTCATCATCCAGTAGTAGACGTCTCTCAGCCCCTGGGTCCTCAGTTCTGGTCCGACGAGGGTGCGTATCCGTTGGTTGTAGGCGTTGAGCCACTTAATCTGGTCAACATGAGACAATTATAGGTAGATAATAAGGCTTCGTTGGTTTTTCTTGGAGATGAAAGGTTCTATGACTATTATATTGAAATTCGAAAGCTAAAGGTAACTAGCTGTTTCCTGCGACTCCGTCTGCGTAGAAGTCCTTTATCGCTATTCCCTAAAGAACCGTCCAAGTTTTCGGGATAAAAAGTACCCTATGTCCTTCCCTGGGACTCAAATTATCTCTATACCAAATTTCATCTACATCGGTTCGGAGGTTTATCCGTGAAAGCGTAACAAACAGAAAACAGACAGACACAATTGTAATATTATTATTGATATAGAACCAAAGACGATTGGCCAATTCAAAGGCGAAAAGAGCGCAAGCTGTCCTGGTTTTACCAACCTCGTACTCGGTGAGGATGGTCTTCTCGATGAGGTTGGGCTCGAAGGGCACCAGCGTGGTTTCTGTGAAGTGCAAGAACCCTCCGGGCTGGCTCGCCACCTCCAGCACGTTGCCCAGGCGCACGCCGAACTTCTCGGACTCGTACCACGCAGGTTCTGATAAGTAAAATACAATATTAAGTTTTCCATTGCCTCTTAACACATACCGTTCAACACGTGAATGTCCGTCGGGCTTTAAATTGTGCAAAAGAAGCCGAAATTGTAACAATCGCATGGTAATTCTAAACACGAAATATTTGATACATTTCTATACTCTATAGTGTCCCAGGAATTTAATTGACTGTATAATGATTAAACTTCAGTTGCACGAGAGCTATTTTATATCTGGGATGTGATATCCACATCGACTCTTGTTTAAACCAGATGATGCATGAATTATGATCACAACGAGGTGCCTATATCTTGGATCTGTCGACCTACCGCTGGTAATGAAGTAGCCGTCTTTGAGCTGATGCAAGTTTTGATCTTGTCTGTAATCTATGACAACTGGATCTGAAACAAATACGTAGGTCTAAAAACAGACGGAAAAATATAGTGAAAGCAGACTGGTGTGCAGAGAGTTTTGTTTGTATTAATTTTATTAATCACAACTATGTATCAATGTCACGCTATTTTTATGTAATTCATTTAATTAATTTAACACTTTAGTTCATTTTACAAAGGTACTTTAAAGACACTCTGGAGTTTATTTTTTTATGCGGTAAGTTCATGTCCTAAATAAATGGTGTTAAGGTCATAGACACGGTATGCCCTTATGCATTGTCCGTGACTTTATGCACCACGTACAGTCAAGGTCATAAATATGTTTACACTTTAGTACCTTGTCTGCTTAACGTCATGATTAAACTGCCATATGAAATTGTCACAGCGATTAAAGTGACAAGGTACTAAAGTGTATACATATTTATGACCTTGACTGTACGAGATAAATCGAGACGGATGTGTCTGACTTTAGGTAATATTAGCATTTGTTTTTTGACGAAGCTTGTTGCGGATAAAATTTGTGATTGGTATAATAAATAAATCTTTAATATGTTAGCATTCGTTTACTTCCCCTGTATCGTGTGAAGTCACGCACCGGCACCGTGGGAAGCCTATATCGTGTCTAATCTGCCTAGTTTCAATAACGCCATGACCGCAATAACGCTGCCCCGAACACTTCACAATACAAAACCTTCTCTTCGGTTGAGCGCCGCGCCGACGCCGTGGCCCGTGGGGTGCGGGTAGTCCTGGCCGCGCGCCCAGAGCGGCGCGCGCGCCGTGGGGTCGGTCTGCGCCGCCGGCAGCGACTCCGGCGCCTGCAGCGTGGCCAGCGCCGCCAGCGCCTGCAGCGCGGACGTGTACGCGCGCTTCTCCTCGGCGGTCGGGCGCCCGTAGTGCAGCGTGCGCGTCACCGATGTTGTGCCCTCTGTAGGTACATATCTTAGTAACTCTTTGATCGTTCAATTTAAATCCCGTGTCTTTGCGGGGTTAGAATAGTGCCACTCCATGTCTTCCCGTAGATGTCGTAAGAGGGGAATAAGGGCTCATAGTACTGTTAGGCGATGGGCTTGCAACCTGTCACTAATACACTAGTAAACTTCTTGGCCTGATGCAAAATGTGGTTACAGAATTATAAACAAGTCTTTTTAGAGTTGTTGGTAGCTGTTGGTGGGTTACTATCATCTCGTCTAAAACGCAACTGGTAGAAGTAGCATCTGGTCTAAAACGCAGCTGGTCACTGGGCTTAAAACGCATCTTGTCTAAAACGCATCCGGTCTAAAACGCAGCTGGTCTAAGTATTAACTAGTCTGAAAATACAAGTCGCCTGAAACGCAACTGGTCTAAAACAGAGTTAGTCTAAAATACATGTCGTCTAAAACGCAACTGGTCTAAAATGTACCTCATTGTCGCATATCATTAAAAAATATTATAATGCCGGCTCCACACGCTTGGCAAACAACGGCAAACAGCGAACACCAAACTACAAACACGAACATGTGGTGTGTGCTTGCCTGTTTGTGTTTGTGTTCGCCAGTGATAGGCTTTGGTGTCGGTTTTTTGCACAAATCAAAGGATGTTTGAAATATGAGGAATAGCTTTTAATAGTTATTATGTATTTTAGTAGGTACCTTAAAACTATATTCAAAAATCTTAAAAAAGTATTAAACTAAAAAAATGAATCCTATTCAACTAAAAATGTTCCTTACTTTAAACAAATCTGTGTACCTACTAGTCATTCACTACTGTTTATATTTTTATTTTTATTTCTTGCTTCCGTTATTTTCTCTAGACAATCGAATGGTGTAATCAATCCACCTTCCAAAGCAGTCAATCACTTCGAGTACTCAGCATTAAACTTTTATCTCCCGTTTTTTTATTATTGACATTAAACACATTCTTCGTCACCATTATATCTTGTATTTTCGCCTCTCGTAGTAATTTCTCCAAAAATTGAATAAACGTGGGCTTTGAGGGCACTCGGCTATTTAATCTACGATGCCATGCTTCTACATACACTGTTTGTCGTGTGATGCTTTTCGTGAGCACAGCTAATCATTGGCAAAGACAGCCATTGTCTGTTGACATAAGAATGGAATGTCTGCATATCTTCTGTGTCAGTTGCACTTTGCATTATGTTAATCCAGGCATCGGATATGTAGGTGGTAGGTAGCAACGGTAAATTTGCTGTCAATAAAGCACTGGCAATAAGCAATAAATTACATGAATCAAAAACTAAGCAGTGATAATAAAATATGATCTGCGATGAAAATGATTTTGTAATAACGTATTTTCATTAGATATTTTAGAGATACTAATTTTAGAACATGTTTTTTTGTAGAAACCAAAAGGTTAGGTGCGGTTTGTTTTATAATTATTAAATTTAGGCGTAAGGAACTTGTTTAGACCAGTTGCGTTTTAGACGAGATAATACTTAGACTAGCTGCGTTTTAGACCAGATGCTACTTCTACCAGTTGCGTTTTAGACGAGATGATACTTAGACCAGCTGCTTTTTAGACCAGATGCTACTTCTACCAGTCGCGTTTTAGACGAGATGATACTTAGACCAGCTGCGTTTTAGACCAGATGCTACTTCTACCAGTTGCGTTTTAGACGAGATGATAGTAACCCATTAATTTGAAAACTACATCAAAAATCAAATTGACGGTTCAAAAGTTATTAACGGTGTTACCATAAAAAGACCGCCTGTTGTATACCTACGATTTAAATGTACTGTTCCATGTTCTGTTTTTATTTTTGGTGTTCAATAAAGAGTATTTGTATTGTATTATATTGTAAAACCTATGCAATTGAGTTTACATGGAGAGAAACGAGACAGTGCCATACAAATAAAATGCTTTAAAATTAACTGCATAGCTTTATTTACTTAGGGTAACAGCGTTGTATGACTTTTTTTTTTGGTAACGGGTTTTTATTTATAACTTAATAGGGAGGCAGAAGGATCCTTGTCCTTACCAACGTACTGCCCACCAGACTGTATCACCAGCGTGGAGTTAGTAGAGATCTGTCGGTTAGAGAGCACCGTCTGCCGGTAGTCCGGGTCTGATGCGCTGGCTCCGAACGCCACTCGCGTCTGCATGGAACTGCCCTGGTAGTTAGCTTGGGTTGCCCGCGTTTCGTCCACCTTCTGCGCCACTGTCACCTCATTCATGCCCTTCTTCACCTGGAAATTGAGGTTTAGAATGGAAAGGTAAAAAAGAGTTAGTAAACGCTATATCTAGTCATTTACTTATTAGCTGAATTAGTGCATTGAAAAAGGACCGCTTTATGGGTAAACCGCACAAACCGTTTATAGTTTCACCCCATTCCATATCAAGTAATAAAATAAGCACCATTAGACCGGGGTCTAGACAAAATGAATAACGTTAGCAGTTTTCGAAAACTGACAAAATTGACGTAGGTATTCTCACGATAAAACGCGTTTGGCACTTTTCGTCAATTCCATACGTTTTGTCAATTTTTGACAATCTTTAACGTTAGCGCTATGAATCTCCTTACCATTCGCTCCATATAGCTAAGAAGCGTACTCATAGCCACAGCGTCTCGAAGATGCGCCACCCTCATGCCCTTCACTTCAGCGGCGTTCTTCTGCGCCTTGAGGTCGATAATGGGTGACCAAGTCTCGAGCCGCTTAGGCTGGCTCACGCTCTGTGCGATGGCTGCCGAGGCTCCGCGTTGGAACGTGCCGCTGGTGGGGATGAGGATTCTGGATTCAAGGGCACGGCGCAGATCGGTGTAGATGCTGGCGTATTCGTTTACCCTAGATTAAAAATGAAACATGATGAAAATATGTTGAATCAGCTCCGTTACAGAACATAATAGTGATTTCAATTTAATACGCTGGAAATGGGATATAATCACAACTATGAGAGAAAAGTCCAAAGGAGCCCAAGTGCCCTAGATCAAACCAAGCGTCAGAACCAGTTTCACCATACGATGTTAAATTTAATCAATGTTAACCCTCTAATCGTCTGTTAAGTGGTTCTCATCGTGTGGTGAAATTGGTACTTAGACCAGAAGCCGTGACTTTAGAGAAGAGGTTTTATCCTAATTTCCTCTTAAAGTAAAGTGAATTAAAGCTGTCGTTACGTCAAAACCATGGTTAGGTCCGATATCGAAGAAAGTTAAGATACTAAGTAGTAGAATAGAGGCCCTGTTGATATTAAATTCTTAGCCAATCTATTTTTAACTAGTGGTTTGTCATGCCACACACCCCAAATTTCAGGTAACGGGCAACTTATACACCTACTTTGTACAGTTTTGCGCTCCAGCGTAACAGTTGTAGACCGCCAGCGCCTCCCGCACGGGCATGGACAGCTTGCCCTGCGGCGCGTAGACCCTGAGCTCCCTGCTGGTGACCACCACGAAGGCCTTGAGCAGCGGCGCGTAGGGCACGTCGCGCCCGCGCATGTTGAGCAGCCACGCTACCTCGTCCAGGGCCGTCACCACCATAGCGTCCGCGCCAATCTGACGGAGTTCCGCGCGGACCGCGGCCACTTTGTCACGCCACCCTTGGCCTTGTGGACAAAGGAATCCGATAAGTACGGTCACGAAATTTTTGAGCCATTATAAAACTTCTGGGCCTAGATAATATGCATGCTGCGAACGTAATCGACCACCAAATTAAAGAAGTTTATATAGGATTGACGTATGTTGCCGTGGTCGGTCGCATAATAAATAAATAAATAAATAAATCACAGGACAATCTCACACTAATTGACCTAGTCCCAAACTAAGCTCTAGGGCTTGTACTATGGGTACTAGACAACGATAAACTTACGTATATAGAGAAATATATACTTAAATACATAGAAAACATCCAAGACTCAGGAACAAATACTCGTGCTCATCACACAAATACCTGTCCTTACCGGGATTTGAACCCAGGACCGCTAGCTTCGAAGGCAGGGTCACTCCCAACTAGGCTAGGGTGTCGTCGATGCCCTTATAGAGAACCAAACGAAATGGAAATGGAGTTGAGGTTTTGTCTAGGCCCAATTATTATAAAGTCAATAGTTAGTTTTGATGTATTTTGCGGTAACGATTCGTCGTTGTACTTTATTGTGGTTAGGTTCTATGTTTGGTCCTCAGTAAAACCAAGTGTTTAATATAATAAGCACGAATAGGTTAATCGTGAAGGAATTACTTAGGCCCCATTTCTAGAAAGGGCATAGCCTAGCTATTACGAAGTCAAATTATTAGAAATGCAATGCGACAAAGAAGAACTTTTCACGTTTTAATCAATTGGTAAATCATACGAGGTATAAAATAAAGTCGCTACTCCTATTTAAGACCTACGTACGATTTTGATACGGTTTTAATTATCTAGAGGATGTCCTCGGGAAAGTTTATGTGCAAGATACACATAGACCCCATCCAGGCAGCAGTCAGTAGACAAATAGGTTTTAGAACAGATGAGAGAGGACCTATATCAAAATTCAAAGCTTGCTCAAATATTGTGGTTAAAAAAAAACATGCCGAAAAATCTTTGTATGAGCAGAGTGAACTAACCAGCATACTCAGCGGGGTGTAAGTTTGCCACGATCCTCGAGAACTCAGGGCGGCGCAGCGCTGGATCCAGCTCCTCAGTCCACAGCTGGTCCACCAGCGTGGGCACGTGCACCAGCTGCAAGCCTTCGTTCTGCATGCCCCCCGCCAGCGCCTTCCACTCCGAGATGGAGGCGAGGCGGGCGTCCGCGCCGACGCGCCCCTTCGGCCGGCCTAGCTGAGTCTGGGAATCGTTTTTAAATGTTGGAGATTTCGTCATTTAAAAGTATTGACGCTGTAATAGATGCATCAGCCGCGTCATTAAAAATACTTCATACGTGGCCTAAGTACGAAAAACTTACAAAGATCCACGCTGCAATACTTTGGGTGGCTTCTACAAACATATGGTTTAAGTCCTAGGACAATAGAAACTCACGAAGCTCCGGTAGCAATGTCTTGGATAGGTGCAACCTCCGTCGAACGGTGGGTCCGCTCCTCTCCGTATGCTCCTCATTCTACTCAGCATCGTCTAAGTATTAAGAAAACATAAACTCACAGAGATCCAAGCGGCGATGCTCTGGGTGGGATAGTCTCCATCGAACACGGTCCAGGCGCAGGAGAGCGAGGCGCGCGCGCGGCGCACCTCCCCGGCCGGCACCCAGACCGCGGCGGGCCCGCTCGCCAGCACAGCCGCGGTGCCCGCGCCGTCCCACCCGCTGATGTACTGCAGGCGGCGCTCCTCCGGTGCGGGCTCGTCGCTCTACAAGACCACTGCTTTAATACCCAGTTGCACAAAATTTCAATGACTTTTTAAGTCGCGTGCTGTCTCTTTGTATGCTGACGAATCAGAAAGTGATAGACGGTGTGAAGGGACATTGGTAGTTGGAACTCATCAACGTTTGTCTGCTAATTTTGGCTATGTCGTTTTAAAAGAGCTGCCATGAACGGATCGAAGAAATAAATGAAAGTATGCATGTAAGATACATACCGGTTTTCGGATCGAAATTTGAATTTTTACCGTTTTGACGATAACACCTAACAACAATGGGTGCACAGCAACAGGTTAACATGCTGGTACATCAGTGGGTTCCATTTATTTACTGAAATGTCACTGTCAGGATGGTGAAATATAGGGGGCAGGCAGGGCTCGATTAGTTGTAAGTTGTAAGTTGTAATCGATTCGACACTCCCGCCCGAACTCATTAATAAATACCTGTAGAGTGACTGTAGAGAACATTCTTTGTTTGTTCTTTTTTTTTTTTTTTTTTTTTGTTATGGCTTTCACTCCTTGCTGATTTGGCAAGGTGTATTTTGCCAATGTCGAGTTGTTGACATTTGTTGTTTGTTCTTGTAAAACTTCCTACTACGATATTAGTTCCTGACAGACAGATATTGCCTCTCTTTAGATTCAGAGGATAAAAACTGTTGGAAATGCGTGTATTGCGTGGAGATTAGATTACCTTCCTATTCATAAACCATACTTTATTTGGCAATTAATTCCATTTTAACATGATTGAAGTTATTGGTCCAGCACGACTGACCGCTACAGATCACGGGATTATACATATAAGTAACTACTAGTAGGTATGGTATGAATTACTAACATCAAAATCAATAGCATCATTGCAGCATAGAATAAAATCGATATTCTTTTCCTGTTGCTACTAAAATAAATGAATCAATGACTAAAGTCGGGCTATTAAGACGAGGGGTAAATGAGTCATTTAAAGATTTTAAAGGAATAAAATAATCTCACGTTTGCTTCCTTTTCTAGAAATTTAGGTACCTACTTAAACTACTATAAAAGGGCGCCAAAATAGTTTTTACCCCTCAGTTGGAATAGCCCCACCTGACATTACCTACTACAGAAGTTCTTATCATAATGTATGCTTTCTTTGGCTAAAGAGGATAATATACTCGTACCTCCAGTAGATGGGAGTAGCGGGTACTAGTAATAGGTATACGATAAGATGTATAGAAAAGCAGTGTGTAATGTACGTCAACTAAGTTACTTGCGCTGCGCCTCGTACCTATTGAATCATGACCTATTTTTGGACCTGTGCAAACCTTCCCTGGCTCTGGGTTCGCCAGCACTCGCTCCAAACAACGACTTTGCAGCTTTGCATAACAAATTACTATTACATATCTTATCTTACAACGTACCAAATGCTCATCACTATAGAACACCAGGAACGCATCAAAAACCGCGTTCATCTGTGTGTAGAGTTTGTCTTGCATCGAGGCGCGCAGGCGGTGCAGCGGCGAGCTGGTGAGGGCGTCCTCGGGGCAGCCGACAGCGGGGAGGGGCGGGTCGGTCAGCGGCGTCGGCTCCACCGCGGGCGACGTTGGCGTCGCGGTCGTCGTCGCTTCGCGCGGCGGGTTGCGGGCCGAGCAAGCTGCAAAAGGGCTAGATCTGAGACCCATAGACATTTGAGTTCTATTATGAACTCCAAATGCGTTGCTAACCCTAAGGACTAAGATGGAATACTTCCAAGCTATTAATTGCGTAAAGGGAGCCAGATTACCTATATGCACAGGGTGTTAATGCTTGGAGTGTGGATCACATGAGTGTGGGTGGAGCAGGTCGAAGCAACTTATACGGTCATGTGATCTCCGCTGTACTTATCGTACATCCACCGAGTTTGCATTGACGACCAAACAAGAAAACTATTACATTCGTCACAGTTTTCTTGTATAGAGCCGATCTGGCTCTTAGGTACTTAGGTATAAAAATATCTCAATTTTACCGAGTCTACATGTGTTTACCAAATTGCAGTCCATTCGTTAATTGGTTCAAAATGTATCTCAACAACAACAAACAAGTGAAATACAAGCTTTTAATAGAGAACATGCATGAAAATCAGAATTTTTTGAGTTTCATTCATACGATTTAGGAGAAAATGTAAAAAAAGCATATAAATCGCATTACACTAATTTTTGACCCGTTTAATAAGATTTTATGTAGAATCAAAACTTGTTAAAAAAAATAAAACTTCTTGTAATGTTTAGATTGTTTTTGGGCATCCTCATTTTGTTTACGTAACATTTGAAATCAACGATATTGGCTTAAACATAGTAATTTACGAATTAAATGCAAATTTATTTACAAGGTCCTTATATTTTTAACACGGAACAACAGGTGTGACGTCATACCTGTCGTCGATTTTGTATAGAGTGTTCTTACTATGACTTTTTAAAGCTTCATATCTTATGAAAAAAATACACGACCATTATTTTGCGTATACAGTTATTCCTCTCGTTCATAGCAATTTCCAGAGAGCGTAGGAAAAAAAAATGCACGCTCCCTATTAAGGCAATTAAAAATTCAGTCCTATTAACATACTCGTAGTTTTATAATGTTGTAAACTCAGTAAAACCGGGAAAACGTAGGTAAACAAAGATCGTTTACTTAGTTAAGCAAATAATTTACTAATTTTGATATAAGTATGGTAAGAACAAAATATTCTGTGAACTTTTAATGACTAATGGTGACATTGGAGTTGAAGTTGGGTTTACAGAGATAGCTGGTTTATTCACATTTAGATCTCTCACTGACATGAATTCATGTCATCGTCGTTGGATCTTCTTGTTTCATTCCTTTTAGCATATTGTACTATTTTACGACATGAACGACGGGAGACGAAGGAGGGGTGTTAGTAAAATTTTACAGAAACTTAAATACCTAAGAGCTTTCGAACTATTGAGAAATACTGCTTTCTATCCTACCTAAATATGACGAAACTTTTCAGCCCCGTTAGCTCCAGCACCGACTGTGGTGAAATTACAAAATGGAGAAAGGCATCTAAAATCCCGGTAAATATAAAAAAATATAAATAAATAAATAAGTATCAAAACACAAATCGACCTAGTCCCAAACTAAGCTCTAGGCTTGTACTATGGGGACTAGACAACGATAAACTCACTTATATAGAGAAATATATTTACTACTTTGAAAAAACCGCGTGTCTAGTATTTTATGATGTACAATTTTAAACTTAAATATGAAGCAGAAAAAAGTTTAAAATCGTACATCATGAAATATGAGATACGATTTTTTTTTCAAAGTAGTGACGATATACGTAAATACATAGAAAACATCCAAGACTTAGGACCAAATACTCGTGCTCATCACATCACATAAATACCCTGCCCTATGCCCTTACCGCGATTTGAACACAGGATCCTTAGCTTCGAAGGCAGGGTCACTACTAACTAGGCTAGCGTGTAGTCAAAATAAATATTTAAAACAACAATTTAGCGATTGAAATAACTCGTCTTAGTCATGTTTGTATCAAACAAATATGCTGCTGAATATTAAGTATGGTAATTAAATAATATTATGCTATATTTTTAGTTTTCTGTGTTGTTTCTTAGGAAATTAAGTTACGTGCGTTTCTTGATCTTAGTCGAGCTGCCGCAATCAGACTACGCAGTACAAAAGGGATTCCGAGCATTTTGGAAGTTTAATAGATTATCGACTCTACCAAGATAGATAGATAAAATATGCATCGGCAGCGCAAAATCTAGACACCAGAAAGTTAATGAAAATATTTTATCATACATTCCAACAAATAATAGAAGCAAGAAGTTGGCTTCCTGCAGGATAATTCTTTAAAACGTTTTTGAAAAAGAGAAAGCGGCTAGCGACAACGGCGTTCCAGGCGCGGGAATGTACCAGGCGGCCATAAACTCAATGGAGCCTGCAAAGGCGAAAGCTCTGCAAAAGCTCTTGTGTGCGACAAGGATAACAAAAGCGAGGAGTCTTCCCGCTTTGGCGGCGTCCCACCGGCCGCCGCCGCCCGCCCCCGCTCATCCTTTTTTGCTCCCCTACGTGGTGTTATTTTTAGGGGCGTAGCGCTCGGCGGTTGAGATTACAATTTACAACGCTTTGCAGTTTGAGCGACGAAATTGATGTTTTTATTTCTAAATACAGCTTGAGTAACAATCTTTATGAAGGTGAAATACAAATTCAGTATTAAATAGGTACAAATACCCATAATTATAGAGCGATAAAACTTTATAAGTAGGATGCTTTCACCAGCCAAACACAAGTTTGCTATGTGGCAACGAGGTCATTACCCAATGAGGTACCCAAGGGATGTGAATTCTATTGGAATGACGTCAACAACTAACAGGACTTCAGGGGCTACAAGGAGGCGTCGAGTCCTTTCCCTTACACTGTAACTTACGCAGCTAGCCTATACGCACGCACTCACTCCTTTTATTAGTTACATCGTAAATTACAGAGACAGGGGAATCCTCCCACCCCACCCACGCGGTTACAGAGAAACGATCAAGATGACGTCGGCATTCACCAAGTAAGCATGAAACGAAAGATATCTTTTAAATTCGAAGATATAAATTAACTCATACATAACCATAACTTACTAACTACTATGTTTCGAGACTAACAAGATATATGTGAGTATATTTCAAAATACAATATATGTATGCCATATTATATATCATTTATGAAAATGTATAAATACCTGATATTATATTAGCTGCCGCCTGTGCCTCGGGATCCTAAAAAAATAAACCGACAGAAAAGGAGAGGAAAGTTGGCCCTCAGGTCCGGACGGTATTCCCAAAGGGACGAAATATCCTGCGAGATACCAAGGCATCATATTATTGTGAGAGGCTGACGTGACTTCGTCCTGCCCCTCAAGGATATTCAAGGATGCGGGCAACGACCGCCCCCTCGACATTGCAATGGCGGTGGGGCGGACCGCGTCACTCAACTACAAACAATGCAGCGAGAATGCAGCGAGGCCACGTCATGCTTGGAGCAGGACAGACGATATTGCAAGTATGAATAAGACAAAACATATTGTGTAATTTCATTACTCATTACATTATCAAACGGTAAATGAAAGCAACACAATGAAGTATAAAATTAATTTGCAAATGTATTTATTATTTGCGAATAATTTAAAGGCGACTGTTTTAAAATTAATCATTCATAAATATTTAAATAAGGAGAATGTACATGATTTTCGGGCTGACAAAAAAGGTTTCTTAAAAATAAATATGCCGTCACTACTTTCCAAAGCTGTCTCAAATAATATTCATTGTAAAACAAACTCTTACTAGAAGGGAGCAAGGTTGAATTTATCGCCGGTTTATATTAAAAATTGTGCGTTTATCAAAAGTTGTGAGTGTTGTGAAGTATTTTTAAAAGTTTCGATCTCATTAATGTTGTTTTAAAGCAAAAAGTGATTTTAAATAAGATTATTATAAAGAACAAATCCTTGTGAATAGCTCGGTATCTCACTCAAAAAAAAAAATTTGTAGGTAGGTACACGTAGCACTTATTAAAATAGATACGTCATTATAAGTATTATTAAATATACACAACAAAAATCTCCAGGTTTCCAGGGTCTTCATCATTTGGACTTGACTTTTCTTAATATTTAAGAAAACTATGCAGGTTTTGAGACATTTAGTTATAAATTTTAAAATAACTAGAACCCATCTGCAATGCTCATTTTTAAATAATTATAAAATGTCAAATTGTACTCAAGATTTTTTTTTGGTGCTGGATATATTGGTTTTGTGTATAAAAAAGTATACATATATTCTTTTTAAAAAATAAAACAAATAAAAGTGTTGTGTAATCCAAACATGCGGTTAAAAAAAAAACGAATAATGTATCCCCTTTTCATTATACGATATTCATTAGACTCATTAGATTTTCAATCCTGTGTAACAAAATTAAAAGGATTATCCTCGGAAAAAAGCACGCCGAAAACATGAGCCGCGTACTGGTACCGCGCCGACAAATCAGCGGCCTTAGGTAGAGAAAATATAAGCATCTATGTACCTTTCAACTAATATACAACTTGTCCCTGACCATGGGGCTTTAAATGTAGGGATCGATTCTACTCCTGCTTAAACCCTCTTAAAGCTCGGCGCACTGTGAGGAATATAAAAAACGTAAGTTCACAATTTATTTTAAATGCTCATTATTCAAAACCACACCTCAACCAAAGAATTTGAAGTTTATCGAAGCGAGAGAGCTTTTTCGCTCCAGAGAGTGGAATCGAGCTTTTTAGAGCTTCGTTATGTTGTAAGCGAATGCCGATCGGACTTTCGTTTTGTAACTTTCCCGACTTTGGTACTAGGATAACATGGCCCGACAGGATCACCGTTTACATCGTCGCCCCTTACATACAAAGGGATCGATACACCGCAAGCCAGAAAGCATTTTGGAATTTTCAGTCGAATAACTTTAATAATAAGACATACATTCGAATGACAGTCTACGTAAAGCTCACAGGGACGCTGTATCCCTCAATTTTATGACCAACTTATAATAGCTCTGTCTCCTTTACTCTTACACTTGTTGTATTACACACACAGATAACAGGAATTAAAGGTTAAATAACTATCTCTTTCACTCTCTTTAACAAGTAGAGAGCAAAACCCTGAATGGATACGAGCTTGGATTTATTTAAAGCTCTACAAAATTTCATACAAATAGTTTTTATTTGGTTTACGCACATACGTTAACGTTTTCAGTAAGTACATCAATTTGTATTACATGTCATCATTATGAAGAATATCTTAGGAACCATGAAAATGCAATCTGATAAAATCATCCACCGAAACGGATGAGTAAATAAAAAAAGTGCGTGTGCGTGAGAACAATGGTTTGCCCCCTTTTTATACCAGGGTAAAATGGGTCGCGCGGAGATCGCTTTTGGGACGACTACGTCACGGGGGTTACTTTGTGTGTAGCGTAGCCGGCACGGAGTGAGTGGGCTCCCTGCATCCATTCATAGTCTCTTTATCTTGCACTTGGAAGGATGGTATGTAGATAAGTTAGTAACTTAAACAAGTCGAAGAATCATAATTTTCATTCTTCAAAAATGCACATAATTATGTCGTAAATAATAATTAATTATTCCCCTGCATCATTCGCAGTTTACAACTAACCAACTAGCTAAATTTGGTGTATAGGTGAAAATTTTAAGTAAAGGACCTTTGTATGTAGTTGTAACACATCTGCATAGACCGTTTGACATTCTATATTTAAAATTTGATTGAAGTTCCATATTACTTTTGTACAATTACATACATACAACAGGGCCTCTATTCCGGTGCGTTAAAACGATATCGTGTTTGACACGTTTAAGAATCGTTTATGTCACAGTCGCCATTATTGTAAATGACATAAGAGTTATCAAAACGTTGACAATACGGAAACAGGTCATAAACGATATCGTTAAAACGCAGTTGAATAGAGGCCCTGGGCCTGGGCCTGGGTACCAGGATTCTATGTAGTAATCTAAATTCGCCTTTTCAGCTAAAACGCAACGTCATGTGACGTCAGTTTCTACCAGGAATTCATGGCAAGGGCAGATGTTAACTGGCATCCTGTGGCAGCTTCAGGAAATATTAGTTACTTGACCCTGCTACAGCTAAATTCTTGGTATCAGAACCATTGGGATGTCTAGACTACAATGTACATTTAGAAACAATTTTAATATGTTGTGCTCGTTGATGTATTTTGATATAAAAACGCTGCTTAATAAAATATTAAATAATAATATATTTATACGAATGACTCGTAGAAAACACATGTATAACATAAAATCTGTCAATTGTAGGTGAATCAGTTAACCTATTCCTCCAATGATTTTTGAATGATCTTGATAACAGCATAGGATAAAATGTCAGTCGGACGGAAGCCCACTCGTAAACCTATTATGTAATTTGCTTCAATCAAATTGATGCTGACTTCGTCTCAGTAATTTTGTTCAGATATAGCTACGGTTTCCTCAAGCCTTAATTGCAACATTAGACTCAAAAATATCTTACACGTTTCTATTTACTAAAAGTATTGCGAGTCACATAATTTCTGAGCTAAATATGAGATTATTTAAATTAGGTATTGTTAGTATTGATTGTCTGGTTGGAGGCAACTTTAAAAATCTAACAAACAGAAAAATAGATCCGATGCGAGGATGCAACAAACCTTCTACTCGGTTAAACCCGAATATTCGTTTTGTTTTTAAAGGCAAAGTGTCAAGTAAATAGGAGCGATCATATACGTTGACAATGTATACGATAACGTACCTATCAAAAGCAATTAGGTTTTACCGAATAGAAAGAAGAATTTCAGTGAAAACATTTGGATTTGATTGAAAAATATGCTAGATGGTATTTTGTAATTTATTTATCTTAGTAAAACAATACCTATTAGTCCTATTACTCATGCATGTGATGTGTTGACCAAATCCCAAGTTCCATGCGTTTAAAAGTTTAAAATACCGCCTGTACCATCACCATCACAGAATTTAATTTTGTTATAACCTAAAAAAATATTGCGTCAAGGTACGAAATAGAAAATACGTCAAAATTCTGGTTTTCTATTAAAACCAAAAAGGGAACCAACAAAGAAGACATGCCAAAGTATTTACCGTTGATTGTTTGGGACATTTTCAAGAGCGTTCAGCTTAGCAGCTCGGGCTTCAGTAGTTTTGGGGGTCAAATTATATTCTGATCTAATTGAAAGCGCAAATAGTTTAAAAAAACTTGGGCTCTTTTAGGTGGTCATCTGGTGGTCAGCTGTATTAACTTTTATATAGCCAACTGCTCGTTTGTGCGTAATTTAGGGAATGCTAATAAGCTATTTATCATAATTCATAAGTTCATAACACCTATGTCACTGTCCCGCATACTGTTAAAAATGGGTAATCAAACCTTCGGATAGTTTAAAAACGGTTTAGTTTATGTTTTCTATTCCGGATCGTTTAACATTTTATATCAATGACAACTAAAATATGCTTTACAAATAGAAAACAACTCTGTCCGCGTAACCCGTTCGAAACACCCGATGTCTGGCTACCAGGCGCACCTATACTAGAAAGGTTTAGGTACTTAACTAAAAGTAAACAAACGAAACCACGTGGCTCTGTTCAGCAGCCAATAGAAGCAGAATACTGATACGTGCGATACGTCATAGGTCGACAAAACAGTCTTGATTGGCTGTTGAACAGAGCCACGTGGTTTTGTTTGTTTACTTTTAGTTAAGTACCTAAACCGTTCTAGTATAACCGAGCAGAAGGTAAATGTTTCGCGAACTAAGTAATAGGTGCCTAGTCGACACGAGAAGATATGCTTAACACAACTACTACACTGCTCTGCACGACTCACACATTACCACACTGCTGTAACATTACATGCATTTATCTACATGACATGTGTGTGTTTACTCAGATACTGTATAATAATTATACAGGTATACACACGCACGTTACGTCAAACGTCAATAAGAACGTGATTAGCACGAGTCAAATAATGAAGGAAATGAAATACAGAGCGTTTACAGCGCCATATTATGTCAGTTGAACATATTTATAGAAATGTTGTTTACTCTCGTAAAACTGGGTTAACCTACCTATGTCGAAACATTAGTAATTTAGGAACGGTTACAGTTACACAATCACTTGCCACAGACCACATAACCATGATCCCCAACGCCATAACTTTGGTAAACGTTAGCACCAACGATTTAAACTACCAGAGTTCATTTTTTGTGGTCGGCAGTACACAAGTAGGACGTTGCACCGCCTCGCTCCGCTGTGGCCCTGGTGCATCGGCCGGTCTTGACGCATGTCACTGCGTCATGGGCGTGTGCCGCGCGGCTGTGTTGTAAGTAGGGCAACAGATAAAGCTTAATTTACTCTGTACACAAGCATCAGTCGGCTAGGTTAGTTCCGTTGGTGTGTAGTGCGTATTGATAAATAACATACGTGCGGACAGACAGACAAGAGTTTTTATTACGAGTAAATGCATGTTAATATGGTGAAGGTGTATGTCTCGCCACATGCGACAGCGTAACATTTACTTATCGTTGTATTAATGTCTCGAGAAACACATTGGTACTATGTCCACATACACCTGACACATGTGTCTGGCTGTCCGTATAGGCCACGTGTCGGAAAAGGGTTGCACATGTGGGCTAGCGGTACCAGAGCCGCATAAGGGAGGAAGAGGTCGAGTGTCACATATGTTGCGGCAGTGTGTGATCCCCTTGCGTGAGGTCAGGGTAGCGGAGGGGTGCGCCCGGTTGACTTAACGAAGTGTGCGTGGGCATGGGCTTGTGTGCGTCGTCATAAGAGCGGTACGGTTCGACACGGTGTGTTTCCATGTTGTAATATTATGTTTGTATAAGTGTATGATTTTTACGTAGCACCTGCTACATAACCAGACATAGATTTTTTTTGTGGCAAAAACGTCAATTCATTAGGGACTTCCTTCCGATATTAAATTTATCGATAACTATTTCAAATACTTTTTGTAAAGTGTCATACTAGATGGTTAACTTTCATCGGATAAAATAGAAATTAACTAAAATGCTGATCACTAACCATGGATGCAATTCAATCGATTTCCATACGAAATAAACTTCAACCAAGAATGCCTTGCAACAAAGGCATATTTAGGTAAATTGTATGACATTGTGTAGCAAAATAGTAGATTCTAATATAATACCTGCTCAGTTTTTGAAAAACGCATGGAAAAGAGTCAAACTTAAAAATATTATAGGTAGATAATCATTTATTATTATCGTTATGCTTATGCCACTTTTAATTTTTGAGTTACGGTTTATGGAAATTGCATGTTACCTATCTCATAGTCATACATAATTAACTGTCATAAGAAAGTACAATTTAACGATAAATTATTATCGTTCGGAAGTACCTAGGACAATTTTATTCGTGCCACAAAAACTTATATCTAAGTATGTACATAACAGTTCCGCGGTGAAGTCTTTTGTTTTGAGATCAGTTTTTGTCAGATACTCGTATCTGGTGGCTTTAAGAATGCTGATTAAACACTATTTTTTGCAGTGTTTATAAAAATCTTGTTTTTTTATGGATAGTAGTTGTCGTGTACTGTATTTTATACTTTAATCATTGAAAATATTTTTAATACTACGACACCGCGACAAGTAGTATGCAGATATAAAAAAGTTATAATAATTTGACTACTCTAATTATTTTTAGTCATGTATTTAACAATATTGAATTAAAAGAAAAACAAACAAAAAAGATTTTTAGTTAGTTTTTTTAGTAAATTAACCATGTAATGTAGAGCCCAGTATTTTTCTCATGACATCTTTTTTGCGTTGACTAAACGATTTGCTTTTAAACATGTAAAAGGAAACCCCCTCTGAAACCGTGTATCATTTCTGTAAGCAACGAAAAACCTTAGCGATCGGGGTTATATTTTAACATTTTACTGATATTTTAAACCCAAGTTTATTGGGATATTTAGCGTAAACTAAGGATATTAAACCCTTCTTTACTGTTTTATTTCGTGTAGATAATACACATAAAACTCTAAAACCATTCAAAATTAGGTCTCTTGAAATTATATTTATGAATTGCATTTGTTTTAAAACTTTAAACAGATATCTAGGCACCCAAGAGCGAACCGGACAGAAATAGAAAGAATTAATTCAACTTTTACCTCCAGGCCCTTAACTCTACTTTGTCTCTACACGTATTGTTTTAACCCGACGGCCATTAGTGTCAAGTTAATATTAGCTGAATAGGTGAACATTTTATGAAAGGGACCAGTTGTATTGTATGTACTCCTAGTTTTAACAGTCTGTGAGTATAGATCGTTTGACATTATATTCTTCGAAATTTGACGTAAATTCCATATTAGTTTTGTACACAACTAACATACACAATAGGTCCTTTATTTATTTAGGTTTTTACCTATAGTAACATTGATAATACGATAACAATAGGCGTAAAACTCTGTAAAACAAGGTCCCAGCTCTCCAGTTTACTACTTAACTAATTATAATATAAACATAATTGTATTATCATTGCATCTCAACAAGCTCGCGTGAATTTTTTCATCAAAATTAATACGTGCTTTATAATAATAACCGCACACAAACGACAGAATTATGTCATCCAACATCCCTCGAGTTATGCCCTGTTACATTACAGCACAAATTCCACAATGGCGCACACCACTACGCGCACCGCCCGTAGTTGCACACCTATACATTATATTTTACAACTGAACACTCTCTCTACTTGCTATCTTTCTCTTTCATTGTAATGTGGAAAGAAAGCAGCGGCTTTCATTCACTGAGCGCATTCCATTCGATCTCTTCGATTTTATGTTTGCCTAGTACACGGGATTCAAGTGAGGCCATCTTTGTTGGCTGTTGTTTTTTTTTTTAACGGAATAATGGCGCATGCTCGGCGCGCCAAGTCAACACTGGAGTTTAGGTGTGTGTGATATTTAGTTTAATAGTGACTTGTTAAATAGTGCCATAATAACTTTGTTTGTCATGAAAACGTTTTTATTATGGATTATTTTCATTAAAGATGCCATTTTCTATAGTAGTAGTCATGTTCGAAATTAGGTTTCTGGACAAGCTATTTAGGTTAATTCAACATTATGAAATACTTTGAGAGCAAAGCAACCGGAAAACGAGAGAGAAGGCGGTCTAGGTGTTGGAATACATCTGTTTCAAATAATGTATGACAATTAAAAAACCATTATCACGGATAGAAGTCTTTTTTTTTAATATAACACAATGAATTATTTATGTTAAAATCAAGAAATGACTTTCATTTGACATCAAATTGTGGTCTTTTTTGTGGTATTAATAATTAAAAAATATAAAATTTCTCTAATATTTCACCTAAATACGACGATTTAGGTAGCTAGCTGACACTTACATTCGAAGACAGATGTCTGAAACATCATCCTATATGAGATAAAAATGGAGCACAAGCAAAAGATCAATCAAAACAAAGGGTGATCAAGGAAAACCCGAAAAGCGCCCAAACACATTCGGGTTTACTAATAAATTAATAAAACAAATCAAAACAATGCAAATGATTCGGAGACCGTGACATTGTCTACGTAAAATGGCTACGAACTGGTAACGAAATTAAATGAAAATCGTTTATTCATACAGTTATGACACTTTTAGTAAAACCAATACATGTACGAGTAGGTAGGTAAGTAGGGTATCATCATCTAGTAGCTAAGAATAGTCCATTTTCAGAACAGTACCATAGCATTTAGAAGAGTTGGTTGCTAAAGGGTTTTAGGTACTCAGGCCACAGGTATCTTGATCGTAAGTTCGCTCTAACTTGGCAATTAGTTAACTGCAAACGTTGCCAATCCCGAGGATTATGTTTTCCATTGACTTCCAACATAATATATCTTTCAATTATTATTTAGTTACAGAATGGCCCTAAGGAAGTAAAAAAAGCATAAAGGAAACCGTTGAATAAGCCATTAGTTAATTGTCAATGTTGTCACAAGACGTTATTGGTATTGGGTGGGTATGACCAATCTAAAATATTTTTGGCAGATTTCAGCTGGCTGTTTTAATTATTCAGTTACATAGCAGTACTCATAGTAAAAAGTCAAGGTAAAAAAACCTTATGCTCTAAATCAAAAGCCAAGAAAAACATGTATAAATTACGTTTGTTGTAAAAAAAATGCTACGAAAACGTAGCGCTGTCTTTCGCCCTTCTACGTTCAGTACGCTACAAAAACCTACCGTGACGTTGATATCACGAAAACGCCCTTTCTTTCATACAACTTCTTTAAAAATATGGGCTCCTGGTACCCAAAGTCATTGGGAGTGACATGCCCATTATTTCTTGCTTCAACGAAGCCCTTCGAATTCATTTACACCTTCGCCAGCTCGGCACGAGTGCCGCAGAGCCCTTCTTCATTAACATTTCTAATTACTGTTAATTAGCCTATTTAATACAAAAGGTCTGTAAGGGCCCATATAATGCAGTAATAGCAGAGAGTTTAGACACTCTTAAAGTCTTGAAAGGTTTCTGTGGTCAATCTGGTGCCATTATGTTGATATTTCAATCATGATAATTCATGATTATTATAATAAAATGTTGTTTTGCAAATAATAGTATTGACGAGCCCTTTTAAATTATTTATAATATAACACAGTTTACTAGGAACGCAGAGCGTGCGAGGAGATTAAAAGGGCCGTCTAAGGGCCTGTCGAAATTTAAGGTTCGGCTACGCACAGGGCGTGGTTTTCTTTAGCCAATGAGAAGAGAGCGTCTTACGCAAGAAGCTACGCACTCGGTCGCACAGGCCGCCAGGCCCTTCGCAAGACAGCGTAGCCGGTCGGCCGGCCAATAATTTACGGAATAAAAGAATTAAGGTGTAAAAATACAATTTCTTCGTCTCTACTATTTGGTGTCAAGTGACCATAAAGGTGCTACGCCGTAGCACCCGTAGCAATGTTAGTTCCATAAAAAACATTTAAGTTTCACTAAATTTGGTGAGATTAAGGAAACTATGTTAGGTACCTATGATATTATGCATATCATAATATGATAACGCAATGAATATTTTATTGACATGAAATAAATGGTAAGTACTGATTGTACAGCGGGGAATAGAAGTAAGCAAATAATACCTTTTTCTCAACACACTGCTCGGAAATACGATCATTTTTGTTCTGGTTTGAGTTGAAAGCACAATACATCACTTATATGACAGGTCCTTTTCATACAAAATAAATGTATTGTTGGCAGATTTTATACTAATTACGTAGGTAAATAATAATTTAAAAAAGTTTTAATTCATCGCAGTAGTTGAGAAAAGCCTCGGCAGAAAGATCAATTTATCGACTCGTACCCGGCCTTACCTGATTTTGGAACCTCTATAGGTACATACAACTCGTCCATAAATCGCGCACTTTCTACCCTCGGCAACAACAATATTTTGCCCCTTAGCATAGCCATATGTAGATACTAAAAACATTTCTCTCGCTTTTAACATATTCGGATTTTAACTTTTTTGAATATGTTGTACTTACATTATTATGAAAAACTAGGTCTGTTTGCACGTTACCTGTTCAACGAAATACCTATTTAAATTGTGGATAGATTTTGAAAATCCTTTTTTTGTTTGATAGCGTGTACTCCCGAGGTAGTCCCATTGCCACCAAGTTGGTATCTGATGAGGAGATCCGTGAGGAATTGGGATAACTCCTGAAATATTATAGGAACAAATATACGTGGACGACATAACAGTATTATTATGATGATCACTAAAAGGTATGAAATAAAATAAATGTTTTAAAAAACTAAAACCAATCTTCACGAAAGCAAGAAATACCTAACTTCTTTTAAAATGATAGGTAGGTAATAATAGGACTGACCAACTGAAGTCGGCGCCCCACTATATTTTTAACCAAAAGCCGAATTATGTTGGACTGACCTTACCTATCATTTAAATAGAAGTTATTTCTTGCTTTTTGGAGACGATTTTTAGTTTCTTAAAACATTTATTTTATATTCAAACCTTTTTTAGAAAAACCGCGGAAGTATTTGTTGAATTTAAGGACGTAGGGATTCGTAATAGTAAAGGAGCGAGTTGGTCTGCCTTTCAATACTCATCACATCAGTATCGGATCAATAAAGCGCACCATGTAGATTTATTAGTCTAAAGGTTGTTGGGTGAATCACTCACCCGTAGCAGAGGGACAAATCCATGTCCAACTGATAACTTCATTTTTGTTAATGACCGTGTGGTTGCCGGGTTAGAATAGTGCCACTCTATGCCCGTGGATGTCGTAAGAGAACTAAGGGAATAAGGGCTTGTAGTCCTATTAGGCGTTGGGCTTGCAACCTGTCACTAATACACTAGTAAATTTATTGGTCTGATTGTGCAAAATGTGGTTACAGAAAATTATCAACGAGTCTTTTGGAGTTGCTGGTATTTCTGTAGCTCTGCCTACCCTAGTCTAGGAATGAAGGCGTGATGTTATGTATATATGTCTTAATGACCGAATAACTTGTTCTACGCGGAGTGCACACAATTGTAACAAAGAATAAATTGAATTAATGTACGCGAACTTATCCCTAATTGGAATCTCTTCCAGCTGACCCCGAAGTAGATGCGTATGGCCAATGCATGGGGTTAGAGATAAGTACAAAAAAAATACTAGGTAAGAAGAGCATCGGTGGCCTAATAGCTTTGGGGGTTGACTCGTGATCGGAAGGTACAGAGTTCGAACCCCCGCAGTCACCATCCTCCAATGAGTTTTTCTAACTTTAGTACATTACCCAATGCTCTTACGGTGAAGGAAAAATATAGTGAGGTAACATACACATTCAAACATCTGAGTGTGTAAGAGGGTAATTGCACAAAATATCGTAAAGGGGCCGAAAGTGTATCCGAAAGGGCCCATCTGTAAGATAAAAACAAGATGAGATACGAACTATAGGAAAGAAAAAGTCGTTCAAATGCAATTATGTGTCTAGATGAAATTAGTATGAAGTTTCTTGGGGCTAATTTTAAATTAAAATTAGCAGTTTCAAATTAAAATAATTTACCTACCAAAGGGTGGGTTGTTTGATCTGTAGTTAACCGAACTAATGGTAAAAAATTTCAGCCAACATCTGAACCAAAATTATGTCATATTTTCGATTCGATTTTTGAATTTTAACCATTAGGTAGTTCAGTGAACTACTTACTATTCAAACAATCGGCGCTATGTAGGTATATTATATTTAGTTAGGGAGCAACCACACCGACGCGTAAAATACGGTCTCGTTGCGTAAACAAAAGAAAGGGTCATTCTAATTACAAGGCGTCAATTTTGACGGACCTTAATTTACGTTAATTGACGGACGTTAACGTTAGCGCAGGGTTGATGTAAAAATATTACTAGGTATAATGTACGAGCATTTGCATAGTAGGCATTCATCTTGATCTTATCAGTTTTGCTGGTTCAACGCTGCTGGTAAAATCTATGAAACAATCACATATTTGTTATGTTTTAATAGTACATTACTGCACAGACCAGGAAGTAGGCCGTTGCGGGACGAGTAGAGTTAGCGTGGCCGAGACGCAGTCGAGGCCACGCTATATACGAGTCCAGCAACCGCCCTGCCTGGTCGAGGCTTGTATAGTGCTTTTCTCTAACAATGCGAGGAAATTAAACAAAATTTCAGTTTTGATATAATATGTATTCAAATGTATTAACAAAATCAAGTCAAATACGATGTGATAATATGACGAAGGCAAATGGCAGTAAGTACTTAAATAAAAAGGTTTACTTAAAAATTAAAAGAAATGTTGCTCATGTTAGGGCAGTTTGTAAAATTAAATGTAATGGTTTTTCCTGGTACGTTAATGTTTGTTTGTTGAATATTTTCAGTGGACGTAGATGGCGTATTAGTTACATTGAACTGTTGATTCAAACGGGATTGCACAGGACTTGTTTCTATGTCAGGCATGAATGCTTCTGGACCAGATATCTGTTGGGAGAAGGATTGTTCATTTACTAAATGTTGTCTCGACGTAGAAGGCTGTGGGTCTTCGTTGTTAGTAGATTGCAGCTTGATGGTCTTATTTATACGGTCTGATATTTTCCTTTTATTCTGCACAGAATCTTCTATTGAATATCTATTATTATTATTGATTATTATTCTATATTTAGCTCTCGCGGCAACGACACTCGACTTCCACCCCCCGTGCCTCTTGAGAGTTGTTAAATTTGCCCCAGAGTCAGCTAATAAAGTAGCTGACGATCTACGAAAGCAATGGCCAGTGTAACATTCGCTGTTTGGTAAATTTAAATAATTACTATCTGAGTGGGTATTCTCGCCATTTTGTGCCTCCCAATAACCTGGTTGGTGCACTTTCCATTTTTGTAATTAATAAAAAATCTGTCCGATTTTACTGTTGGTGGACGAAGTGCCTGATATTTTTTTACTAGAGGCACGAATTCTTTAACTATCACGAAGGTGCGGTCTATTTTAGTTTTGGTGTCACGTAATTTAACTAACATTATGTCATCGTGGCATGTAACGTCATTTATAGTTAAATTTGTTAACTCGATCATTCGACATGCACCATTCACACCTAAAATAAGGGCAACCTGCAACAAATACAAAGAAATCATTTAACATAAGAAAACATTGAATCATAGGTATTGATTGATAAATGATCATTCATAAGGTGACACATAAGGCACGGCTTATATTTACCTTAGTTACTAGAAAAGTATCATCTGGAGCTTCATTTAAAAACATTGTAATGTTTGCATCAGTCAAAATCTTTAATTTTTGCTTTTGTAGCCCGCTGAGTGCCTTTTTAGAAATGTTACCAAATTGGTGTAACTTTTTATATCAATGTCACATTTTAATTTTATTGTATTTTTCAGCATTGAATATATCGCCCATAGTGTACTCGGTTTTTTGTCCTTAGCTAGCTCGCTAAAGTAAGCTAACATGACGTTTTCAGACACTGAAGTTATTTTTTCTTCTCTCTCCATACCATGAAATTTTCAAATGTTTTTAAATATTTTTCTGCGGACTTTGGTGGTAGTAATTTAGTCTTAACCGACTTTGCTTCTTCTTTACACTCTGGTGGTGTGCCGATAAACATATCTTCATCACTGGAATTCATTTTACTTTTGTATTTTCGCGAAACAAAAATAATACGTACTGTACTTATTCTTCCCTAAGAAAAAAAAAATCCCGATTCCCGCCTTAATTTTTTAAATTCTAAACGCAGAATGTTTTAAAAAAAGTAAAACTATTTGACACTTTGGTAAATACGCTGTAAACGCGATAAACGGCGTTTACCTTTTTAGTCTATGAAATTTAAAAAGTAAATAAACATGGAAGAATTTTGAATAGTACGAGTGTTTGGCTGTTTGGAGTTAGTTATCATAGTCCAAATATGGTTTTAAAAAGTAGAAAACCGGGTACGTTATGAAATTTATATACATTTTCGCGGCCGCTGCCGCTGGTAAATAATATATTTTTTTTTAAATTTTGCCTGGGCCTGGAACTCGGAACTTTGCGGGCTGATTTTACAACAGTAAGGTTAACATTTCCGAGCATGTGGGAGAAAAAATATTTAAAAACACGTACCTAACTCCTGTGAAAAACTTTATAAATACGGAAATGTGGAGTTGGCACAAATAATGAAAATTTGGGCTATTTTACTAAAATAGGTATTAAAAGAAATTCAGTACTGTTTTTATGGGTTTTGTTAGTTTTCTATTTTGTACGCATGAACTGAACTGAATTTTCTATCGCAGCGGAGTAAATGAGTTTACATAATATCAAGTTTATTTTCTTCCTTCCTAGGAAGAAAACAAGGGACCTAGCGTATTCGTTTTTAAAGAAAGCCGGCATTTCAGAGCATGTCGGAGAAAAGATATTGAATACCTAGCTATAACGCAAAAGGGCCGGCGCCATGCCCCATTTGGGAGGCGTGGTAGGTATGACGACATGGAATACTCAGCAATCTACGATCTCTGCTAAGTCATGAGCTCCTGGTAGCGTTGTGTGCGATGTTACTGCGGATCCGCCTCCCGGGCAACCGGTGCGGCGCCTCTGACGCACCCGGGAATCCTACGAATTCCCGGAAAACTCCAGCACAAGAAATAAAATTGGTATAATCCGTAAAATTTATAATGAATCTTCTCTTTTTTCTACAGCAAAGCAAGCAAGAAATCTAAAAGCAACTTATTTAACCTGTATTTTTTCCGGGAAAGCCGGATATGAAAAGCTAAAAACCGGAAATGCTTTCAGGCAGTGCCAGGAAAACAGGAACGCGAAATGGTCTCTCAAAATTCCCGCATGAAATCGATATCCGGTCCGGAAGGCAATTTGGAATAACAATTAAAATCGAATTGGCTAACCAGAATAAAACATTATCTATGAACATAATCGAAAAAAATATAAATCAGAATTGATCAATCATACTTGATGATTTCAATCCGTCAATTAAACAAATTTCTTAAGGGTTGTATCGAAGGTGCGATTGTCGATAAATCCAGTAAAAGCTGCCATCCATCGTATTGGAAGTGTATCAGCGATTGCCGATAATGTCGAACCGTTCGGAAAACACCAAGGCTACATGAGTTGCGAGGAGCCAAGTTGACCAGAAATCGATAACCCACTAATACGAATTCGAAGCTATAGGGCACGGTATATCGGTTCGGGAACAGGTGAACTTGAATGGGGGATAGGGATGCAACGTAGGGGGCGGGACTGAAGTTACGTCTAGTGTGAGCGCGCTTGCGCCAAATTTATAAGCGCAGAGGGAGCCTTTGATTTCATGGCCATTCATGAATTATTTTACAACGCGCAGTAAATCTAACAAATACTTACATTTTTAGTTAAAATATTATATTACCGGTTTTATTTATTAAATTTAAAAAGTATAAGGAGTTTAATAACAAATTAAATTAGAGAACGTTATAAATGTTAGGTAAAATAGAAAAATAATCATTTTGGTATGTATACTTTCAAAAACCACACACTTCTTGACTAAGTTTTTAATGTTTCTAGGGTTCAAATAAACAAACTTAACCTACATTTAAGCATTTATAAATATCGCTCTAGACGGTTTAAAATAAAACTCAGAAGCAAGTAGCACTCAGTTTCTGAGGACAGCATGATAATGATATGCGTAATTAGATCGGAGAAGTATCAGGATATCATATTCTGGAGGGGACTCGTGCGTGTGCGTGAGGGACGAAGGGCCAAAAACTTGGGCAAGCTTGCGTTCCGTTCCGTTCAAAATGCCACGAGACTGCGCACCGTTTCCCTTCCTGAAAGCTTACAATCTGCTTGGATTGGGATAACATGAATCGAGAAGGGGTAAACTTACCTCCCAAGGAACGTTCCTCCCCGTTTGGTCCGGGTAGGCGGAGAAATGCGCGCGCGTGGGTGTCGTTATGGAAACGGCGTTGCCCACATACTAGCGCATTATAAATCTGAGAAGGTCGACGGATGAAGAAAGTTTTGATACTGTGGTTTGAGGGTTTAGTGAATAATAAGTGCTTCGGATGCTACACCTCAAGTTTTTTTATTTAGGTAAATGTTTACAAGAAAGATTTACCATAGTATTAGTATGGCAAATCTTGCGTAAATTCTGGGACATCTTGCTACCTGCTAAGAGATATTGATATCGATAATAATATTCAAGTACCGCAAGTAGGTAAGTAATGGTACTAATGGTAGATACAGCAAATTAGATATAATTCCTATTACATTATAAATCAAATTGAATCACTACACTTACCTTGACATTTTGGCTATAGGTAAGTCGTTTTTTTTTACCCGGTAGTCCTTAGACGAATTAATTAAAAAGAAAGCAAAAGGTTTTATTGCCAAAAACAGCTTTACAAAGCACACTCAGCGTGAGCAGGCTGCTGTTGCTACAGAAGACGCGCTGGTTCTTAGTTTAACCTTAATTAGTAATTTAAACAATGCGATAAAATGATTGGTTTTATCGCGCACATATAAACAAATTCCGATAAAAAAACAACTGACACAAATTGAATGTCAGCCACAATGAAGGTCGCATCAAAATGTGATTTATTCGCAGAATATGTAGTTTGTAAAGGTTGACTTTTTGTCCAAAAAGGGATTTATTCATACTCCCTATACAGTTTCTTATTTTTTTTGTATTTACCATAATTATTGTAAAGAAATTAAAGGAAAACAACTACAAGTAAAGAATGAATGTATGAACGACGGCGGTAAGTGTGCCAGGGCCATGTTTGCTTGTTTGCCTGTCTCGTTGCCAAGTGGCCGGTGCGACGACCCGAGCGCGTCGGCCGCGGTACCAGGCGCGCAGACCCGGCGGGAGTTGCAGCTGCAAGTGCATTCACCGCGGTGCAGTACGTTGCCTCGCGAGAACTCGCGACCAGACGTCGCGTGTCGGGAGTGTTGCAGTTTTATCATTCTCAATCGAGTTTTCGTTGAATGCAGTCGATTAAATGGAGAGGGAGTGAGTGGTGATTTAGTGGGATGATTATTCATTTCTCGGAATAGTAGATAGATCCATGTTGTATGTTGTGCGTGATCTCTATCGATAAAACGATTTTACAGATTATAGACCATCCTTTTAGTACAAATAAAAAATATTGGGAGTCGGTTCATGTTTATTGGTATTAAAACATTTACTAATGTCAATTATTACTTGCCAAGTGGGGAAAACAAGATAAAATAAAATAAATTATTGTCAATATCGTTTTCTCGAGATATCATCAAGGTAATGATTAATAAGAATACCTAATGCATGCCAACGACTTAAATGTAACGGAAATGAAAAATCGCCATAAGTATTGACGACGTCAAAGATGTGTTCAAGCTTTTGCACCTTATTCTAATGAGATAGAGTACAAAACTGAAATCTTAATATATTTGATAGCGACCGTACATTCAACCAATTTGATTGATAGGACACTAATAGAACTACATTGGTATTATTGATGTCAAAGTGACGGTATAATTCAATTCTTAAGAAGTCTCTTGGGCGTTTTCCAAAAGAAGTGTAGGTACATCGTTTAAGACAAAAGAAAAAAAAAATATGGTATTAATGTGACGAAATGGAAAAAGTTAAATTTTCTTAATTTGTCCTTAACGATGTACACACTTTTTTTGGAAAACACCCTCTTACGACTTGAATCATTACGTCGCTTTAACATAGATCCATAGAGACCTACATAGAAATTAGAAATTAATTGATTATAGTAAGTGGAATAACACTGATCATGTCTATATTTTCTGCAAATTAAGTCATTATAATAGGCACCTAAAAATACAGTGTGCAATAAATATTCTAAGGTTTCGTTTATTATATTTCCAATATTTTTAATTCAGGTGATACGAGAATCTGGTATGAAGTGTTATCTGGTATATCAAAATTCTGGTATTTTGAGACTGCAATGAGCATTGGTATAAGCCTTAAAATTCCCGATATCATGAAATTTTACAAATAAATACTATTCAGTTAATTTAACTTAATTAATGTTCAGTTTATATAGGTATATCGACAACAATTTTCTTATTTGCCTAAAGGTCAACTGGTAGATAATTCCATTACATAAATATCCGGGGACAATATCACTCAAATTGACCTAGTCCCAAAGTAAGCTGAAGGCTTGTACTATGGGTACTAGACAACGATAAACATACTTATAAAGATAAATTATACTTAAATACATAGAAAACATCCAAGACTCAGGAACAAATACTCGCACTCCACACACAAAAATTTACCCATACTGGAAATCGAACCCGGGACCACTAGCTTCCTAGGCAGGGTCACTAACAACTAGACTAAACACATCGTCAAGCAAGTTAGGCATTAAGTTCACCGTTTCTACTCAAATTTATATTTTTGTGCACTAATGATTAAAAAATAAACGAGAACTACTCATGGTCATAGCAAACAATAACCGTACCGTACCCTAGTACAAAGTACAGAAGTTAACAAAGCAGTCGTAACCCAATATAGTTACTACGCAAAACGAATCCCTAAGAATCCTTACGACTCCTTAAATAACTCCTGGTCGTTCATGTTTTCCTAATGAACAAGGAACAACCGTATCCCGTTTTCTCACGCTCGCACCTCGATCCCGGGATCCCATCTCTCATCCCTCTTTAATCCCTGCGGCACTCCGCTCGGGCGGGCCTGCGGAGCGCACGCGTCCTGGCGGGCGGAGGACATTACAGCTCCTTGTAAGGATTAAGGAGGGAGGATTGTTTTGTAAGAGAATTTCCAGAACTATAGTCTGTAATTTTAGGTATTTAAAAAAGTGTAAACAAAAAAACCACGTGACATTGACAGATGACAGTTTGTCAGCCAATAGGAGCAGAACACTGATACGTCAAAGCTTGACCAAACAGCTTGGATTGGTTGATGAGCAGAGCCACGTGGTTTGGTTCGTTTACACTTTTTTAAATACCTAAAAGTACAGACTATGTCGACGGTGGAAATTTCAAATGTCGTAAGGGACAAACGCTTACTTTTCAGGGGAGCCAGAAAACCAAATTCCACTTTATTAAATTCATAACTTGGAAACTACTCATCCCATTAAGATGATTCTTGAAAGCATACTTTTTAAATAACTTCGCCTACCCTATTTTTTTAATTGGACATCCATAAATACAGTGGTTTAGGAAATAGTATCCCTTACAACAAAAAAATAAGAAGAAAATGTGTGTTACACCTCCGAAAACACAGTATTTATCTGACAAAATGTATTCTTTTTAGTGCCTTACAACATAGGAATTTTTAAAATATTGAGATATACGATATTGCGCCTAATGAAACAAGACGTTATACAAAAATATTTGACCAATACAACATAGTGTTTTAAATATTAGGAAGTTACGACAAACTTTGACCAACTCATAACAGTCATAACTTTTTTATTAGAAGTCATATCGAAATTTCAATACAACAAATAGAAAAAAAAAAACTGACTTCAATGGTATATTTAGTGTACTTACGACAAAATGTCCCTTACGACATTTGAAATTTCCACCGTCGATATGTATATGCACTTTATACGAAATTTTAGATGTTCACTCTCATTTGTCTATACTTCTTACTAATATTATAGAAGCGAAAGTTTAAATGAATGTCCAATCACACTAGCACGGCTGAACACATCTGAATGAAATTTTGGCACAGAGATAGATTATAATCTCAGATAGCATATGGGCTACTTTTTATTCAGGAAAATTGGACAGCTCTTGACTTCTACGCGGACGTATTCGCGCGCAAAAGCCATAAAATACAATAAATGAAATGGTGATCGTTAGTATGTTCATCACTTAATCTTTCATCTTTGTTAATCCTCTCATACTGTCGTACGTGACCGAGTTTAAACGCTAACTCTCATTTCCTTTGGTTCCGAACAACTAGATGGAAGATTGAATTTCCTACAAGCAAATTAGAACCAGACGGATCCTGAGCCAAGATTCTAAAACCTCATTGCAGGCAGGGACGAACCTAAAGTCACAAACTAATAGTTTTCATCGTACAACGGAACTTTTTCGAGTTGTTTGTTGGTCTCATACAGAGAACAAACCAGATTACATAGGTATTGTCGCTTAGGTGTCTACACGGACGGTGTCTAGTTTTGAACTTTGTATGACACTAAATTAACTCACCAGTCTCACCACTAATGTTATCGGCATAGCGCATAGAACTGCTAACTTATGGGGTATTTTAAGCTAAGCAATGATTTGAATAAACTTAGTAGGACAAGGCTCATTCACATACGGATTGATTACATATTAGGAGTTATTGCCCACTATTTAAAAAACCAAGGGTGTCTCGGTTTGCCACATGAAAGTGTCCTCTATCAAGTTAAAACTTACACCAGGCTCCCATGAGTCACGTAGTACCTAGACCGTGGATATAGGTGGAGGTATTTATAGCAACCCTTCAGTAATAAAGACAACGGCATCATTTGTCAACCCCTCCCTCGCTGACCCCGTTACCTTTGCCTAGATTGCCGGCCTTCGGCCATTCCACGGCTTACATCATCGGCCGGTATCAGGTTTTAGTGCCTAACTATTTCTAACATCAAATTCGATATTATACCGACGCGAATGCCAAGTTGGTTGTGATGCATACAAGTAGTGATATAAACATCGTTTATAATTTAAAACAAACACTCGAATTAATATTTTTCTGGCTGATGATAAGTTGTGAATGGTTCAACAAATTTCCATCAAACGTGGTCAGATCAGACTGATCGACAGACGAAGGGTTAAAACTATAAACTCCCTTCCTTTTGTTTGAGCTTAAAAATAGGTTAAAATCGTTTGAAAAATGAAAATGGTTTCCATCCTTCAGGAAGACAAGTATTGAGTTTTCGATGAGCCAGCTAGATTATAATAAATGGTTGCAAAGATTTCTTAGTAGTTGTCGAAGGAACGTCGTCACACATGTCGGGCACAGACTCTATAAATATTGCATTCCTACCGCAACAGGCCATGTTTTGTGACCACACACAAGTTTATTTAAACTATGCACACACACTTACGGGCATGCGTACCTACAGAAAACGTTCGATGGTGTTTTCATCCCACGCAGGACGCAAGTCTCGTTGCAAGGTTGCCGCAATATTCATTAAATTAAGTAATTAGTTCGTTTAGTACCTATTTAATTTGTATTTATCCTCTTCATCGCCATTAAAGGAGATAGCGGCACGACTGCTCAATCAATCTGCTGCTTGGCGTGTCACAAGCGAAATTAAAAATATTGAAGAGAGTCATTCATTGTAATCTTTTGGAATTCATGAATAAGTAACGTAGGTAACGTAAATTTCGAAAAATCATTGTTTGGGATGAAAAGATCCTTTTACTTATATATTAAAATATATAAGTAAAAGGATCTATGCCTATAATATTTCCATCGTTCTTCCATTCCTTTCATCCATATCTCTCGCTAAACGGAACACACGCAACTCTAAGAAATTATTCGAATAAAGGGTTTAAAATTTAAATACTGATTTTATTTTAATGCGTTTGACGCGAACAATAACTTTGCAGTTTAATAAATTGCCAGATGTCAGGAGTCCCGTAATCTTAAAAGGATGACAAAAACAACTTCGGTTTTCCATTCTAATTGGAATTGGGATGAACTATTATTTATTGATTTTGCAAAGTACCTACCCATATGTTCATTCAAAAACTATTAAGAACGAAGATTAGGTTAAAATTGGTATTTTGAACTAAAAGACATGAACGGGCAGCTCGTAGCAAAAAAATGTCATTGCAATAAAAATATGGTTAAAATTACTTTCTTAAAATTCCTAGTCTTTGCAAATTTAAGTAACATGTTAGGTACATTTTACGTGGGGCAGCTCAATTGCTTAATATAAGTAACGACTACCTGCCTAACTTTGCCTAATGCATGCAATTCCAATGCGGGTTAGTGGGACGTCACAGTGCCTTCGTTCCCGTCGAGTAAACCGGGCCCAGGGCGCGGCGAGGCCTTTATAATGAGAGCCTTCGCTTGCCATGCTTCCCTGGTAGATATTTCTTTTTATGGGCTACGGATAAATGTCAGGGGAGTGCCGGGCGTGCCTCGGGCCCCGTGCGTTATGGCTTCGCTTTACGACGCCGTTCTAGCGCAGCGGGTGGTATGTTAACATTTTAACAAAGCAGGAGTCCAGGTATAACAAACATAGTTGCCCTTACTTATGCCTAATGATAATTACATTTTTTAATTAACGTTATTTGGTGGTGATTCTTTCTTTAGTATAATGTTTGATGGCTTAATCAGAGGGGTGATAAAGTGTGTTTCGCCATTTTTTTTGTTATCATTAGACTAATCTTAAAACTGCATCTATGTTTGGTAATCCTAAGAACAAAGACACCAGAACACATCGTTGTGGACACTGCTGCTTGGCGGAAGATGGTGATAGCGATCCGGACGGACCCTGCACAAGGTCTTACCATTAGAGAAATATGTAAGACATCCTTTTCTAGACCTTTTCTAGGGCTAAAATTTATCTGACAGATAGTTTTATCCGGACATTGAAAAGTTAGCCCTAAAGCTTTATTAAGGAACAAACCTCAAAGACTGGGGCTGAAATGTTTTTAAATATATGTAATAGATACTAGTTCCGGTTACACTAAACACTTGTATCTCAATACCTATGGGCATTTCACACTTTCCATCACAACAACATGCTATGCTTTTCTTCTCTCTACGAATCTTTAATTTTTATCCGACTGCCAAAGGAGGAGGGTAATGTTTTTGACCTGTGTGTATGTATGCATGGTTCTTTGTCTCTACAAAAAGGCTTTTTACGTATGGCTGGGCAGACTTCAACAAGCGAGGTGTCGTCAGGTTCGTCTTACAGTGCGAATGTCACTGGGTACTTAAATTAAAACAAAAACAATATGACGGAATAAAATAATTAACATTGTATATACGACATAATAAAAACATGCCGTGGGTGGTGGGTGGTAAAAACACGAACTATAAAGATTAATCGTTTCGTCAAAAAGTTTTTGGTCAAATGTTTCTTTTCCTAAATTTTCATATTCCAAACCGCTTTGTTTTCTGTAACCGTAAATATTTCAGGGTTTTATAAAAGCTAACCTAACCTAACCTAAAGTGTTCTACACGATGGTACTAAATAAATTCTGAAAAAAATTACATTGGTTTGGCAAATGAAAAATTTGGGTAATGAAAATTTAGGAAAAGAAACATTTGACCAAAAATATTTTGGCCAAACGGCAGGCTCCCAGATAAATCATCTTAGGCCAACTTTTTGCAACCATAGCTCGTTAATGATTTATCGTTAGTAAATTTAGTTTTATTATGCATTGTCGATCCACGTAAAGGAATTAAATCAGCTGTTCTCTCTAGCTCTCAAAGAGCTATAATAAATACATAATACTCTATTTCCTTTTTTGTCTAAATTCCACGTGAACCGAGAATAGTACATTTTGATACAAGTGCGGAAAGTATGTCATTTTACACGAGTCCCGAAGTATCTTGGCCCGAGCTGCAAGCGAGGGACAAGACTTGGGACGAGTTAAAATGACAGTTCCGCACGTGTATCAAACGACGTTTTTTAATACATTTGCGAAAAAATATCAATGAAACAAAAATAAATCAGTAAATAAAACTATTACAAGAGACAATTTTACTTTTAATTGATACAGACTTTATGAAATGGCAACGGTTGTGGCCATTCAGCCAAATATAAAAAAAGTCACCGTAATTTAATTTAATTTTAATTTAATTTTTACCTATACCTAAAAATCAAAAAGTATAATTCTCTATTAACCAGCGGTAATGCATAAAGGTGGATTCACATTACGCCGTACTGGGCTGGGCCCGGTTTCGGCATGGTGTAATGTGAATTCACCTTAATACGCAACTATCTAATCATTCGTAATACTAATTCAGATTCAGCCATCTTGATGAGAGCTGTTTTTTTTTATATTACCTAGATACATTTTATGTGTGTATGTATTTAATTTTAATATTTTAAATTATATTACCTATGTATAGTCTCAATGCTAAATGAAGAAATCAAAAAGTGGTTGAACATGCAAACTCTTTGGTTGGATGCACGGCTTGGAAGTTGAAACAAAATTATATTTAAAAAAAATGGAAAACTATAACGCACTAGTGCGTAATATCCAACTTTCCGCACGAAATACACCTACGAAAAGTACCACTTTTTGAGCAACTGTGTTAAAAAATACTAAACCGTATAGCTATTTATGATGCTGATTGTACCTATAAGTTACGCACAAGCGAGACCATTAAAAGCGAGCACGCATCTCGTTCGCTCTCGCCGCGCCCTTCTTGCAAGTTGCGACCCCCGGCCGCATTCCTTGGTCCTAGTACACCTCCTGGTTGTTCATGTTATCCTGGTGAACAAGGAACCGCGGCGTCCCCTTTTTCTCACGCTCGCACCAACGTTCCCCGGGATGCCTTCGCTATCCCTTTCTTATCCCTGGGACGCACCTCTCGCACTCACTGGTTTTATCGTGAGAACCTTCAACGACTTTTCTGATCAGCATTTTTTTACAATAAACGTAGGCCGGTCTTATTATAAATGGACGAAGCAGGTATCTTGAAACCGATTCAGCTAATCGTACTATTAAATTTTATTGACACCCTTTTAACTAATTTAATTAGAACTTATAGAAAAAGTATTTGTGCAAACATAATTCTTTAATTCCCACCGCATATACGTTATAATATAAATATTAATTTAAACATAAAAATCTATTTTTTGCAATTACCTAACTGCCCATAGTTACAACTTCAACTACAACTTTGCTATAAAACCCAAAGTTTTAAATGATGCAATAAAAACTGAAAAAAAAAATCATTTCGTTGTTTTACAGACATTACAGGCAGAGTCCACTAGTAGTCTATCTGTAAAACATATCAAAAAGGCGAATACCTGACCTTTTGGAGGATAGGTACGATCGAAATCTGTAGCTGTACATTTTGGATCCTTACGTTACGATACGTTACTATGATAAGGTACTAAACTGTAGAACTACTTCTGAGACCCTTAATTCGTACAGATTTATTCTTGTTACTACTTTGCTCTCAATAATATATTTTTTGCTAACGAAATAAACAAATTCAGTAGCTTTACTGTACTTATAGCCCATAAAGCTATGCAAATATCAAGTTTCCTTGATTTATCGCTCCTTGTTCAGGTATCTTGCTTATTTTAAATTGGCTCATTCTTTACTAACATTGAACGAAAACGGGCGTTTTCCAAAAAAAGTGTACATCGTTAAATACAAAATTAAAAAAAAAAAACTTTTTCCATTTCGTCACGAAAATTAACGTATCTAAATGTATGGCTAATTTTCGTGACGAAATGGAAAAAGTTAAATTTTCTTAATTTTGTCCTTAAGGAACCTACACTTTTTTTGGAAATCGCCCAAACGTGTTTGATTAGGATTAATTTAGTGAAGATCAATTTTAAAAACCATACCCTATGGTCTAATAACAGGTATAGGTCGGTCTAGGTGCGTGTTTTGGCAATTTTATATTTTAGCCGCCTACGTCATACTATAATTTTGTGTATTAAAATGAGACGTCCGTACTGGTTAACGGGCTATTTTAGCTCAAAAAGATAATTCCACAGATTTAACATTCTAATTATTTATTTACTTACATATTTAACATTTATATTTTACACATATATTTTTTTTGTTAACTTCTTGGCCCGACTACGAAGGTGACACTGAAAGTTGGACTGGCCACTTGTGAACAAAATAATTAAAAAATAAGTTTAAATTTAAAAAAAAGGAACTGCCAATATTATTGAGTATGAACTTTATTCATTTGTCATTTGTTTTACGATTTGGCGGCAAATTGAAAATTGTCTGTGTCACGTAAGCATGAATTTAACGCGAGAAAATGTTCGTGCAATGATTTTTTTATGACTTTCGATATCATTTAAGTCAACAAGAAAGTTATGATAGACTAGGTACGATTGGCTTTTCCCGATGAAGCCCCATCTCGTGCCACTGTGTACAACTGGTTTAATGAGTTTAAACGTGGTGGTCGCACTAATCTCACCGATATCTGCGTAAGGGACGGCCTTCTACGGCGACGACTGAAGATAACATCAGTGTTGTGCGTCATATGATAGAGACTGATAAAAGAGTGACCTATCAGCAGATTCGGACAAGCTTAGGCATCGGTATGTATGAGTCAAGTGCACAAAATCCTACATGAACATTTAGCGGTCAGGAAGCGTTGTGTGTGCCCGGTGGATTGGTGCCGTGAAATGATTGAAAGATTTTTCTCAGTGGTTCCATCGGATGCAGTGATTTATTAACTTGAATGGACACTATTCGAAAATATATAATAAAACTAATAACTTGCTAGTTTACTCAGTTTTTGATTTTCCAAGAACTTTCAGTATGACCCTCGTATGCAAAACGTGGTTACAGAATTATAAGCAAGTTTTTTAAAGTTTGTTGGTATTTCTGTAGCTCTGCCTATCCCACTCTGGGAATGAAGTTGGATGTTATGTATTTTTGTATGTATATTTTAAATTTGTAGTATTTTTATTGTACTAACAGTTGTCACTTCCATAACGTAGGTACTCCCATTACTCATGTCATGTTAGGAAGCTTTTATTCAATTGACAGTAAGATCTACAATGATGTAAACAATACAATAGCGATATAGAAGTAAGTACAACAATTCGGCATATAGCCCCTGTAACCCTCTACCAAATAGTTTTGAGTTGACGTAAACTTCGAACCATCCCTTCTTATACTAGTAGACATAACGTGCCTCAATTATTCGGCAAAAAAACGGCGTTAAAATAAAATGTCGACCGATACGTCAATTAGTTTTGTTTCAACCTTTTTGCGGGCGGGTCGGGTGCGAGCCGGTCGTCGGAAGTGACCCAAAAGCGCGCCCGGCCGGATTTATAACTTATATCGCAGGAATACGTTACTGGATAACCGTTAGGAATATTCAGCGGTCCAAGGGTTCCGTACTTAGTTATTAGAACTTTCGTGATAGGTTTTATTTCCTAACTAATAAGTTTAAGTATTAGGATTAGGATTAAAGCCAATTTAACATCTTGTATATTAGAAAAAATATTTGCAAACTTTGGAGGATGATTTATTGAACAAATTGATGTTTCAGCAAAAGGCGACAATGTTTTAGTATGTTAAAACGGTTAAGTATGAGTTGGACTCGAGCACCTTGAGTTCCGCACCTACGTCTTATTTGTATGAAATATTAGAAACTTATTAAACTCCGGCAGCTGCATGGTGTCTAAATCTTTGAGAAGTTACACTACACACCACAGCTATATATACCTTTCGTGGGGAGGACACTTGAGTCTAACAAAAATTTGCGCTTTAAACACAAACCCATAATATTTTTGAAATACCTATCCAAAGACATCCCACACTATAGGGTAGACGAGAAAAAAAAATACATCCCCACGTTAAGTGTAGGGGAGGTACAGTAAACATTTTTTTTTTAACATTTTATTGTACCACTTTGTTAGCGTGATTAATATGCATATTCATGCCAAATTACAGCTTTCTAGCACTAAAAGTCTCTGCACTAGGCTGCGGCCGGACGGACGGACGGACGGACATGGTGAACCTATAAGGGTTCCTAGTTTGACTACGTAACCCTAAAAACCGGGCAAGAGCATGTCAGACCATGCCCAGTGTAGGGTTCTTTTATTACGTATTTAATAAACACTTTAATCGCCTGTATCTCAAAACCAATGATGTCTACTTAGTCGTGATATTTTTCCTTTCAAATTCATTATCTATATGTGCTATGATAGAAAATATTTTTTAGATTTTAGTATTTGTAGTTTTGGCTGTAGTAGTTGGGGCAAAAAATAGCACTTTATAGCTTAATACTTCATAAACAGATCCGATAATCAAAAATTGATTTCATAAACCCGAAATATTTTTGAAAGTCCTAGCCAACGGCACCCCACACGACGGGTAAACGAGAAAATTAAATACATCCCACGTTACGTTGGTCGAGACTCTTCACTATGAGACCGTTCGCCGAAAACCAATCGTGATAATAATAAGTAATGATCGAAGAGTCAACCTCCCTGAGCCAAGTCAAGGTACTTGCTGAGCTTGTATTATTATAAGTTGACGTCTTGACAATATCATTTATGAAAAGCAGGGGTCGATAAGTTTCGGAACCAAAAAAAAATTAGTAAAATGAAGCCCATTGAAAAAGGAAGATTATACAGGGTGTTAGGCAGATCGTGTGCCAAAACAATACGGCGGGTACAGATATATTCACGAGAGTTGGCACGAATGGATTGACCTAAAGTAATGTCACTTGTCACTGTGAGTGGCAGTGTGAGTGCCTTTCTTATACAGGGGCCTCCTTATATTCTGTAAACACGTACCTAACACGTTCTCGTTGTTCAGGAAAAAAAAAAAAATCTGCACCAAATGTCAATGTTAATCCTTTTAGTAATTTTTAAGCGATAAACAATACTTATACCGTAATGTAATTTTATCTTATTCTCAAAATGACTACACCTACTTTTGGACGAGGAAAAACATTATCGGGACAGTCTCGAGAAATAATTTTTAACGTATTTAATTATTTTAAACAAAAAACTAAAAATGCTGAAGGTGGATTTCTAAAAATTCAAGAGTTATACAAATTAACGTCTGCGGCGACTGGGACATCAGAACGAAGTGTACAGCGAATCGTTAACTGTATCTGCAAAAATGCGACTGAGGGATCGACTTCTAATGTGTTCGTGACACCCGGTGAAAAACGATCACGTTTGTCGAAAAAATCGGAGGTGGACAATTTTGATTTAAACGTCATCCGAAGGTATATTTACGATTTTCACAAAATACACAAAACACTACCAACTATTAAAACATTACACAAAGTTTTAAAGGAGTCGATAGATTTTCCTGGCAGTGTCAGTTCTTTATTACGACTGGTACATAAAATGGGATTCCGGTGGAAGAAGATTCAGAACAACAGGATGCGGATAATTGAAAATGACAACATTCGTTACAAAAGATTGATGTATTTACAAAAATTACAAGAATATAGAGACCAAAAACGGCCTATTGTGTATACCAATGAGACCTACGTGCATAGCACTCATACTACGCCAAACGCATGGACTGACAACAGCAACAGTGGCATCAGAGTTCCCATATAAAAAGGGCAAAGACTTATAGCGGTTCATGCTTGTACAGAGGAAGGCTTTGTAGAAAATGCTTTGCTGACATTCAAATCTAACCAGAAGTCTGGAGATTACCACAGTAATATGAATGCTACAAATTATCAAAAATGGGTGAAGGAATATTTGTTACCGAACTTAAAGCCCAGAAGCGTCCTTGTCGTCGATAACGCTCCTTATCACAACGTTTAGGTGGATCGAGCTCCAGTAAAAAATTCAAAGAAAAAAGAGATGCTGACCTGGTTAGATAAAAATAAAATATCATACCCAAAAAGAAATACTAAAATCGTTCTGTACAAAATAATTAAGAAACATAAAGACACAAAGAAAACTTGCAAGTTAGATCAAATACTGCGAGACCAAGGTCATTCTGTATTACGTCTTCCACCTTACTATCCAGATTTAAACCCAATCGAGATGTTGTGGGGGATTATAAAAGGTAAAGTAGGGACAAGGAACGTCACTTTTAATATGAACGAAGTTCAAAAACTATTCATCGATGAAGTTCATGCCGTGAAAACAGAAACGTTTCATGATACTTGGAGAAAGGCCCAAGAAACAGAGCGTTCGTACGAGTCTATGGAACACCGGCTAGACGACCTTACTGATGGTTTCATTGTTAATATAGGTGACAGCGAGGACGAAGAATCTTCAACATCTAGTAGTTCAAGTGATGCAGAGTCGGATTAACAATTTTTAAATAAATTTTATAGTCAGGTTATACATATGTATGTACAGTCGAGTTCATAAATATGTGTACACTTTTTTACCTACTCGAATGCGGTCGCTAACAATTAGTTTGCAAACGCATTCGACTAGATAAAAAGGGTACACATATTTATGAACTCGACTGTACAGTCAGCGTCAAATAGTTTGTAGCAGTCAAAGTGGTCGAAAAGTTCGGTACATCATACTAAATGTATCCTATACCAAACTATTTGACCACTTTCACTGCTACAAACTATTTGACGCTGACTGCACATAAACCACAGTCAATTAATGCATTTGTACATATGAGGATAAAGTATTTACATTAATGGCAACACCATTAATTTAAGACTGATAGATCTATCAAACCCATCAATCCCAGGACCGCTGCTTAGAAGGCAACTCCCGTTACCGCTAAGCCACAACGTGTTGTCAAAGATTTTTCATACATTTTATTCATGATGAAAGTAGACCTTAGTTTAAGTAGGACTAGATTTATCTTCATGGATGGTTTGCGTGGCACTGCAGTATACTACGTTAGGTGTTCTTGGTTTCCAAAGGTTTCTTATTTTGGCGGGTATGCCAGATTTTCTTAGACACAATTATCGTAAAAAATTACTTTTTGCATCAACCTGTATTTAATAATTATGTCATGCACACATAGACATTTTCATTCACTCGTTCAATCCATTCGTGCCAACTCTCGTGAATATATCTGTAGGTAGGGTCACTTGCAACATGAGTTGATGAGTGTTAATTAGCCTAAAGTGTGTTGCAAGTGACCCTACCTACCCGCCGTATTCTTTTAGCACACGATCTGCCTAACATCCTGTGTAATCTTCCTTTTCCAATAGGTTTCATTTTTGGGTTCCGTACTAAATAAAAGATGACTTCGTCGTCCGTTTGACCGTCGGTCTGTCAAGTCAAGACCCATTAACTTTGAAAATTTTAAAATCAGTGGGTTCGAGATATTCTGTTAAATAACTTGTGAACTTAACTAATGAATAAAAACTTACAACAATAAATTGTACTAAAAATAAGTATATTTTACAGGAAATCTAAAATAGTTATAACTATCACTTAGGTAGGTAGTTAAGTATAGTTTTTGAGACCAAAAATACATTAACCTTTAAAATACCAAACCGCAAAGCTTTATCTACAGCTCTGTCAAGTAAACAGGAAACGCAATGGCTATTTCTGTAGATTTGCGTTTTTGCCGATAAGCCATTATATCAGCAGCAAAACAACTGTTTCCGCGCAACAACATTTAAAAAAAAAATGTTGCAAAAACGGAAAAAGTACAGAGCGGTGTGTAACTTTTTAAAAGTTAGTAATACCAAGCGGCAGCAGCAGGACTTTTAGGTTTCTAATATTTCATACAAATAAGATGTATCACGTAAGTGCGGTACCCTCGGAGCTCGAATCCGCCTCGCAATAGACAGTTTTTAGGATTTCGTAGTCAACAAGGAACCCTTATAATCGTTGTGTTGCCATGTCCGTCTGTCTGCGGGTAATTTTAGAGACTCTTTGTACTACAAAGCTGTAATTTGGGATAATAAATTGTTACGCCGACAAAGATGTAAAATAAAATCTTGAATCAAATATTTTATTCGGGTTTTTGTTACATTATTGTAGTGACCTTTAGTGAGGCATCATTCGATAGCTCTTAAAAATTATACATGTTATTATCATTTTTAGAATTCGGTAGTCTAGGAACCCTTATAGTTTCGCTATGTCTGTCCATCTGTCTGTCCGTCAGTCCGTCTGCAGTATAGCTCAGAGAGTCTTATTACTAGAAAGCTGTTATTTAGCATGAATAAACACATTAGTCACGCCAAATATATTTCAAGATTAGTAAAATTATACCTCGTACAGTAGTTATGGTTTTTCTTTCTCGTCTACCCCATGGCACGAGGTGCCAAAGGATAGGTCTTTCAAAATTTTTGCGGGATTGATGTAAAAAAAATTAATTAAGGCATCTGTTTGTGAAATCTACTTGTGATAAAAATCTGAAAAATATCTTCAAAGAAAGCACATTTAACAAACTTTAAAGGAAAACTATCATGATAGATTCCTGAGATAGAGGCGGCTAAGGTGTTCCTTCCTACCTACTAAAAATCATAAATAATACCCAATAAATATCTTCAAACAATAATATACAGTATATATACTTTACTTGTTGTTTTTTGGGATAGTTTTGTGTTTGAAGTAACGGCTTCGGAACCCTACACTTAGCGTGGTCCGACATGCTCTCGCACAGTTTTTTTTTCAAGTTTATATTGTAATTACGTGACTTGAAATTTCGACCATTACCTACACTTTTAAAATTTTTGCTCATGTGATTTTGTGGTAGTGGTTGACCATCTAGATTTTCAAAAATATTCTTATCTCCCCAACGTGTTTTGGAAAAATAAAATTCCAAGGCATTATACTTTTTTATATTTTATTAGCCGCATTAAAACGTTTGTTACTATGTTATCATCACTTGTTTCTGCTGAATGGTGAGAGAGCTATTCGCGGAATCTTCATGTTCAGTCATGGTATCTCCTAGACTGGAGAAAATTATAGTATCGACACTATCAACTTCTGTTCCTAATGATGTCACGGTGCATGTTTAACCTTATAAAACCCTAATACTTATGGTAGTTATGTCCTGAAGCGAGAACCAGCGGACTCGGGAGTTTAGTAACTATGTGTAATTAAACTAATTAACTACTTAATAAGTAAATTCCCTACTTACCGACTACAAAAAGCGCTGCAACAAGCTGTATCTCCCCAAATAGCATTTTAATAAATTTCCAACGTCACGATTAAAGTTCACCACATGGCACGCGTCGCGAAATTAAACCCAACCCAACACCAGATAAGTATTTAATACCCAGTTTCTTTCAAAGTTTTAAACTGAACTGGAATAGTTGATTTTGCAAGTGGGATCTCTACAGGGTGATGTTAGCTGCGTCAGGCTTGGAGGTGGGATGTAGTTTGCGGCGCGGCGCTTCAGTGCTGAAGGGACTGGCGCTGCGGCTTCAGCCCCACGGGTAGGGTTGCCACTACATCCGTGGGTTTCAAACCACAACGTCTTTTGTTGGTATTTCTGCACGTCCCGAGAATAACATTAACCTCTATTTTATCTTAGTGTTATCAGTCCCCGACGTTGCGCCTCACTATACTGAGGCAACTGTTCAAAGTAAATTTGAGTGACGACGCGCGACTTCTAGCATGCACTTGCGTAATATATTTATGAGGAATTTCTAGTTCTAAAATTCAAGACCACACCCTGGAGCTCTCATCATTTCAATCCCTCATCGTGAGGTGTAAAAGCCTAGTTGTTGGTCATAATGCTCATCCCCACCAATTGATAAGCAAAATAATATAAGGAACAATATAACAATTACTTTTAACATGTTATCGTAATGTTTGAACTCCACCGCCATTACTGTCATGTAAATAAGAGCTTTAAAAACGTTGACAATTCGATAACACGTCCAAAGAAATAAGGTTTAGACTTTCGATCCTGAGTGTTTACAATAAAGTAGGCAGTCATTTATTAATGTCAGGTAAGGTAATTAATTACGTTTAAACGTCAAATGGTTTCATTTCATTAGACGTACCTAATACTTTATTTGGATAATTGGTCGATACTCTCGAAAGTCGAAAGCATGTTCATGTGGTTTTGGTGTATTTGTTTCGGTGTCGATTTACCAAAATATTTCAAACTCACTATACCTAAACTTCAAGCTAAGAGTTCATGGCTAACCAAACTTAACATATAAATGTGATATAATTTTCGGTTGTATGTCGGCAGCCCTAGCCATCCTCAACCCCACCACCCGTTGGCAGTGGTGCGCGAAACGGGGACAGGGAGCGTCCCGGCCCCGTAAAGAAAATTGTCTTCACTCCACTGATTGGAACAATATTTGTTTTCCTCGGGCCAGAATTAGTCCGGCAGTTAAACGGTTAAACCTGGCTGCGGACGCACACTGATTTGGTATTATATAAACTAGAAAAAGAGATCGCATAATTTGAGTTCCTTATTCCATGAAACTTTTTTTTATCTTTTGTGTTGAGCTCTACGTTTTGATGTAATTGTGAAAATAGCGTCACCAGTACATTCCAAAATAAGGCGTTCTCGCTATGATTAAATATTGTATATTACGTTTCATGCCATGATGGATGTATGTTTATATATTCATCTAAGTGATACTATATGTTTGTGATAATCGTCAATTAAAATATAACTACTGCGTAACAGATCATAGAGCAATAACCAAACTTTCTACCGGCCATAATTCACCTTCAGTTCCACGTGCAAGGCTAAATAGCCGCCGTATACCCCCGCCCCCTAATTGGACGGCGCCAAATGTTAGCCCAGACACAATCGCGGCGGCATTTCCCTGGTTATGGGCCCCTTTACCTTTCGCGCCCCTTTATAGGACGGATCGAAGCAAACGATCTGAGGCATTGCCACGGTTGCCATTCGATCTTTGTGATTTAATTTGTTAACTTTAGTAGCTTTACCGGTGTAATAAGTATATCCTGCGAAGCCGATGGTTCTGGAGTGACATGCAAGTGCTGGTCAATTGAATTGTTCTGATTCAACTAATTAAGTAAAAATGTACTATTTTTGGAAGAGCCTCCTGACCTGACACAGGTAAACTTCATACCTACGAGGAGGCTTCAACCACTATGTAACCAACCCAACCTTTGTTGAATGTAATAAACAATAATTAATATTATTATTTTGGCACTGGTGGCTATCTTCTGCTAAGAGATAATTTGTAACGCATGGTACTACACCTGGGGGCAAAGAAATCGAGCCACCTAGTCCTGAATTTCCGTAGAAAGTGGCTCGATTTCTTTGCTCCCAAGTATACTTGTATCTTGAGTTTTCCTGTTACCGCTAGCTTACTCCATTACGACGTAGCAAAGCAAAAATAGAGTCTTTTCTGGTGTTCCTATACATTTGTTTCTAGAGTTAGTAACGTAATTCACACGTTGGCGGACGGAAACGCTATAGCATTCGAATTTAGCATACTGTGCCCAACAAGTGTGACTTTACTGTCCGTGAACGTGTTAAGGTCATACTTTGCTCAGTACCCTTGCCATGAGTTACAGTTACGGTACTCGCTAGAGATTCTAATGCTCTGTCCCTCCCACTCTACTACAATATTGTGAGGGACAGAGCATTCGACTCGCTAGCAATTGCGGTAATTGGACCTCATAATAAGGGTACTGAATTTAACGCCTAAGTCCAACGTATTGTGTCCGACTCAGTTTAACTTATGCTATTACGAGTCAAAAAACTGTAAACAAAAACGAAGTGTGTTCATTCAATTATTAACAGGCAGTACCTACAAGTGACCGCTCCGTAGAGACCGCGTTCACGCACTTCGCGATATGCCTACTAAATAAGTTACTTTCCACTCACAGATAGTTAACTCATGGAACTACTACTCGTACTTTACACAGTATCCCAATAGTTTTGAGAGTTTTCTACATCGTTTCGTCATTAGTCCAAAAGCGCAAAAAAACCTATTCGAATAAGATGCGGTAAATAGGGCCTCCTGCCTTCTAGCAGCGTAGCAACAGCAGGTAGCCAAGTCACCATATCGTCGCTGAAACTGCAATACCGCGTAACTAACAAATTGAATAAGTTGCAAAATACACTTTAACAGGTAAGTCAGTAAGATACACTTTGAAACTTTAGAATTGGTTAGTTACGCGGTATTGCAGTTTCACCTACGATATAGTACAGGTCTCAAAGAGAGCGTAGAAGTAGATATATAGAAATCCGAGGCTTGTTTCCTATCGCAAGTACTTACTGTGGTTATCAAAGACATTTTAGGAACAATTAACTCGTTCGTTTTTCAAACTTGTGTATAAAAATCGTGACTCTTGAGAACGGCATGCAAATCGTGTCGTTTACAATGGCGTCTCAAAACTGTAACTAGTCTAGGCACTGTTTGAACTGTAGGTAGGCACTGGACATGTAAAAGGGATATAGAAAAATCAATGTACGAGTCTCCTGCTAATTCAATGTACGATCAATCTTGATTTTTGTTCAGTAACAAATGAACAGAGGGTGGCCGCAACCGGGTTTCTGTTTCTGCGGCAACTTTAATTGATACTAATCACTCTGCTATCATTGTTGTTTTTATAATATTGTTTACTAAACCAGTTCGACGTTTAACACCTGCTTCGCTTATAGACACTTAAAAAAAACTTACAAATATTCTTTTTTGAACGCCACATACAATTAAACGGAAACGTTACAAAGCGGTCTAATCGGTAAACAGCAATCTCCTCCCATTTACTACGTAGGTGATTTCTCATAAATGATTTACCTTTCTAAATAAATTTTACTGTCACGCCGGCCGGCGCATGAGGTGAGGCCAGGTCATTGCCCGTAGTCCACCTAATTATTTCACCTCTGTGGATTACGGAGACTAAACTGGTTAAAATTAACAGGTAGGTATAGGTTATGTTAGTTCTTCAGAGGGCCCGAAGGGCCAAAACACCTCAGCAATAGGAGCTCCGCGGTAGCGGAGCTTTGTCGACTCAGTTAAGGTGTGCTAAAATGTCCAGGTGCTAAAATGTGCGGAATGACCCGTGAGGCCCACCATACCATAAGAATAAATACTATTAGAAGTGCATCCTCGGGGTCGTTGTATGTATTTGACAGCAAAGCCGTCAAATAATTACCTACAGCGCCCCACGCCCCGCCTTACCTCTCTCTCGCCTGTCGCAAAATTAGGGTTGTCACAAGTATATAAAACTAACTGAGCCCGCAACGAATTAGTTTATTTACCTGTAAAACTATACGATAAGCCATCACCTTTTTTTTACACAAGCGGAGTGGGATAAAAAGTACCCTAAATATTTTGCGTCTCAGTGGTATCCTTGACAAATCACTTTTCAGTTAAAAGGTGCAGTTTTAAATAAAACGCTTATCCGGTACTCGTATCAGTGAAGTAACAATACTAATAATACTCGTATATTCCAAGAGCAAGATCCTGAAGGCGAATCGCATTTTTTTCTGTAGTGTTTTAAAACAAGAATTGTTAAATCTAAACAAAAAGTGCACAGGTAAATAATGTATTTATTTAATTCTTTAATTCTTACGCTCTTTACTTAATGTGTTTATGTTACAAATAATACATACATATGTTTTCATTTTAATTTTGCGTACCATTATGTGGTCGATCATGTGGACCTAGTTATAATTATTTTTAAGACCCCTTTGTACCATGGTTAATGCAAATAAATATATTATTATTATTATTTTTATTAATAAATAAAGATTCAAACTTCGTTGATATCGTCCTACAATTATCGTAAAGCACGTGGTCAAATACGGAACTAATAATTTCGTATGGTAAAACCAGTTTGCGTAGACAGTGGCGCCTTTGAGAGCTTCATTTGAAATATTTTTGCACGTTTACTACAAGCGCCGATTCTGGGTGGCAACCCGCTAGTGTTTGCTGCTATAAGTAGTCTTGGATTGTTGACACTGGGGCCACGCGGGAGCGAGCGTGGTGGGGATGAAGTTACCCTTCTATTAGTATTTATTCTTATGAACATACTACAAACATGGATATTTTGTAAAGTTCAATTACCTTTGCTCTTAACAGGGGCTTAGAGCAAAGGTAATTGAACTTAATTTGCTTGCAGGTAGATTCAAATTCCCACTTACGAAATAAAAAGCAAAAAGCGAGGAGCGAGGGCGCTCGTCTGTCTCAACACAGATCCGTGCTCAAAACTTGGATAGCTTTTTGTTTTTTTTTTTAAGCTTTTTTGGACTTTATCATAATTCGAAGGTCTCTTATAGAAGTTGGTATTTTTTTCGTCTGTGACGTACGAGGCTAAATGTCAATTTCATTATGAAACAAATAAAAATGAGCTTATGTACCCATTGAAATATAGTTTAAATTTAGTTTACTTTAGTGGTGGTAGGACCCTATGCAGGGTCCGTCCGGATCGCTACCACCATCTTATCCATTAACCATCCGCCAAGAAACAGTGTTCGCATTGTTGTGTTCCGGTGTGGGGATGAGACAACCGGTGAAATTACTAGCATAGAGGCATTCCATCTTAGTCCTTAGGGTTGGCAGCGCATTTGAGGTCTTAGGATTATAATCTTGAGAATTCAAATGTCTATGGGTCTCAGATTTCACTTACCATCAGGTGGCCTAAGTGCTCGTGTGCCTTCTACTTAAAAAATTAAAAAAAAAAAAAAAAAAACTAAATAGGCTTGATTATCTCCAGAGGTTAACACTTTAGACCGTGTATTTTTAACATTGTCGCAGGATGGCCGCCGGTGTCGTGGACGCAGCAGCTCGGCGTCGACGTGGCAGGCACCTAACTCTGCTCCACGTTTGGTACCGGGCAACTTAATTTTGCCAGTTAATCATGACCGCTTCCTTCTCATCACTGTAACCAGATCCGTTTCAAACATCGCAAGGAGAAATGGTATGATAAAAAAACCACTTTTGTAAACATTTTTTATTAATAACTGAAAATGTACAATATCATTTAAAGTACTACAACGTCATACATAAATTACATAAGTATAACATATAATTTATATACCATTTAGTACAGAAACATGCTGAGCGTCACTCGAGTTTCAATTCATTGACTAACCCTTAATTAAAATTAGTGATTCACATATATATACAGGGGTTCCATTCTCCTCGGTAACACCATATTGCTTTTAATAAGTTATGGTATTATTTTTAACTCGACCGCCATGACATGACTTTCAAGTAAATAAGAGCTATCACAACGTTGATAATACCATAATGTCTCAAAAGCCATATAATTTTACCGAGAAGACTGGAACCCGTGTACCTGTGAATAATTCTACAACATCGTTTCTTGTAGTATTTTTAGTATTTATCTCCCTTTCTCGGTCAAGCTTATCGATGAGTACTGAAGCTGGCTGAGAAAGCAAGATTATGTACAAATGGTGTATGATAAGATAATTCACTAGATCTGTACAGAGTCACTGACATATCTCCACTCTTTAACACCTTACCGCTTTAACTTAACGTAAATCCGTGTGGCAGTTGAAGCAGGACGTTAAAGCGAAATGGTCCTAAAGTGTGTACATAAACATCGTCATATTGACTGACCGATCTCAGCAAACATGTATACAGCCGGTTGTAGGCGTATGTTGCATACGTCCCATTTATATATCTTGGAGACTCTTAAATCTATGCTCATATGGACAGTATGCTAACGTGGCGATTTCATAATGAATTAAATTTTCAACTGGCATCACATTTGTCAGTGAGAACGCACGTTAATTATGAAAAGAATCTAGTTTTGAATATAATTGATTTAAATTAAAAATGGATTTATTTCTTGTAACATTCTAGTTTTGTCTTGACTTAGCGTTTTGTTGATTAATTTAAAAGCTCATAATATGACCATACGGTCACGGATGGCCTATTGACAATCCACCAAAAAAATTCTTTACACCTTGTCAACTGTATTTGAAATCCATTAACCCTTAAAGTTATTTTGTAGCCTTTTGTAATATTTATTTAAAATTTGTGAACAGGTGAAATCAAAAAGGCCAGAATTCACATAAGTTTTGCGACTTATAGGATTGTCTAATAGTGAAATAGAAGTTTGTTGGTTCTACTACAAAAACATAGTCAACGTTAATTCTCACGCAATGGCCTCCAGAACGTAAGTGGTCCATCGAGTTATATTATAACCTTTTCCCATAACATGTCACAACATGCAAATACAATAAATGCAGTCCGAGCACAGCCCCAATAAAACACAACAAATATGAGTAGATACTGTAAGCATCATATAGTTATACACTTTTGTACCTTCACATTAATGACACGTTTGCATTATCATTTATCACTTAAATTGTCTCTAGGTGCCCGATCGTTTCTGGAAAACATAAACTATTTTGTTTATCCAGTACTCAAAAACAAGATAGAAACGAACGTGTCCAACAAAATATGATTTCGTTTGATTCCTATTTTCAAGTGTACCAAAGTGTACATCATAGTGATGCTGAGCACAGAAGTTTAACATGGAAAATCCTTATGGAAAAGTTTAAAGTACACAAAAAATACATATTATTTTATAAAACAATCACACCCAGAATCGCACACACACACTGTTTTAATTTAAAAAAATAACAATCCATACGTACACACCGAATATCTAAAACTAAATATCGCTTGTCTATGACTATTTATATACATATTGTACACATATTTCACTCGTCTGTCTTCGAGAGCACATGAGCCTTACAAACGACCATCAAATAATTTGCATGAATAATGGCATCTATCAGCGTTAAACCATATAAATTGTTCAACTAGAAAACAATTTCGTGTAACATGAAAATAAAGTCAAAAAAGAATTAACAATGGTTGATACGACGAGTCGACATGCTTTATTAACAGGTGCAGTAAAATATATCAAAATACGTCACTTAGTAAACGAAGGTACCACGGCTACGCAGGTTTTTTGGGTTGCGTACCCAAAGGGTGCCAGCGAGACCCTATTACTACACCTCCTCCGTCCGTCCGTCTGCCGCTACAACATCAAATAATTAACAATTAAAGGGAGTCCCCATAAAGACCTGTTTTTTTTCGGCGTGGTACGGAACCCTTAGTGTTCGAGTCTGACTCGCACATGGCCGGTTTGTTTTTAATACACGCGCACTATGTAGTCGCCATGCTCCGAGCATCGGTCACTTTGTAACATCTGTGCGCGATATACACTTGTGTAGGCCCTTGAGATACACCGTCAGAGTCTTCGGGTGTAAACCATGAGCTTAGTTGCGTATAGACGTCTCATGTGTGCAAGTGAGAAGATAAATAGTATGGCAGTGTCACAAGTGTCAAAGAGTTACTCGTTCTTGAGTGACAGGTCATCGGAGGTCATCACGCGTGGCACGTATTTCGTTGTACGTACGCGTTGTTTATTAGGGTTAACGCGCACTTTGGCAAATCTAAAGCCGTCACGCATCAGAGGCCTATACGATTGTATATTATGGTAAATACATAAAAATCCATTACTAAATCATCAAAAATCAAATATGTCGAAGTTACATTTTTCTTCAGAAGCTAGCTGTCCCCTAGACCTGGACGCGGCGGCCGGGTTCAACCAAGCCGTTAGGCCGTAATGTGTCTCAATACCAATATTCCACTACAATTTAATTAAATATACTTTACAGATATGTTTGGTATATCGTATTATTATCTATGATCAAACAAAATCATCTGCCAGGTTACAAAGCACGAGATCCGACTCACAGGTATAAAAAACGCAATAAATACAGTAATTTAACAAAACTTAAATAAATAAGATAAACAATCTTAATTATTATATGATTCATTATTTTAAAATTGGATTAGATTTATCCTAAGTTATATTTAGACTAATCGCTTCATATTTTACATTAGATTTGCTACCGTATATCTGGTTATAAACAGTATTATAAATCACAAAGAGTATCGTTTGTGCATATTGTAAATAATGCCCGGGACGCGCGGTCTGCGCGGGGAGGCGACACGTCTACTGACCAAATCATGTCAAATGACCTTTAAAAACAACAACCTCAGCTAAATAATATCTTGTTAATATAATTAAATGACAATAGTGTTACTACTGAGCTATCATATCTGCGACTAGCCAAAAAGCATTACACGAAAATGAAATAATGAAAGAAAACCTGTAGGCAATTGAGAGAAGCCATTGAGTTGCAAATCGTCAGTCAGTTAGGTGTGCACCTTGGGTTCGTTACCACATTAGAAAACTTCACACTGTCCAAAGTCCAGGCTATGTGACCTTTTATTTACTAACTGGAATTTAAATGGCATAGAATACATAATTCCTCGTGAGACCCGGTGTGCCATAGCAAGTACATAATCAAGGCAATTTAGTGTAAACTATATTTTAATGTCCATAAAGTTGATTTTTATTTGTTTCAAAATCGAAAATGGCATTTAAGAGCAAAGGTAACTGAACTTTATTCCCTTGCTGGTAGATTTAAATTCCCACTTACTAAAATCTTCCTTTTTGTAGTGCGGCGGGCCTCACGAGATTAACCTGACTGATATAATTACTTTACATAAAGTAGAGGGAATGCTATACATTGAACTCTAATTGACTTGAGCAATCAATTTACGCCTAAGAATGGTTCTTTGACGAATACTATGTCTGTCTGAGTACAGAGGTTAACTGTGCAATGCCCTGTAGTAAAACGGTACTACGATGTTAGTGTATATTTTCTTTTAAACCGCTGATGTTATCATTGATAATTAAATATTATTTACACAATAAGCAAGGGAATAGAACTACAGTGGTGATTAACCTGTCGCTGATTGCAAAGATACGTATCAAAAAATCAAAAGTGAGAACAGTTGTTAAAGATAAGCAAGCGGCATCGGCCAGTATCCAACCGGAATACTGTTATCTCTTGATATTAATATTTGATTTGTTGTCGACTTGTATTGTAGGCCTAATAAAACCTAGAAAGTTGTACCATGTCATTTGTCTAATATTTAGGTACTATAATGAAGAAGTGAATAGCAAAGATATTAGGATTAGTATACTTGTAGACTAGGCACTGGGTAGAGTACAGTACAGTCAAGTTCAAGAATATATAAGGTAAGAAAGATGATTTGGATATGAAAGTGCTACAAATAAGAGAAGTGAAGTAGTTATAATATCGGTTTTGTACAAGTTTTTTGTTATTTCAGGGCCTCTATTCAGGTGCGTTAAAACGATATCGTGTTTGACACGTTTAAGTATCGTTTATGTCACAGTCGCCATTATTGTAAATGACATAAGAGTTATCAAAACGTTGACAATACGGAAACAGGTAAAAAACGATATCGTTATAACGCAGTTGAATAGAGGCACAGATAGAAGAATGTAATATAATAATGGAGTCTTAACATAGTCACTTTATATAAATGGGTGCACTTCTTTTTCGCCGAACAACGTTTCGACATTGATTCCTTTCCGGAAACTGTAAATATTTCAGGACCATCGTGTAGTTTTATAAAAATCCTGATATATTTAGTTCCGGTAAAAAAAACAGTATGCCAAATGATGCGGTTGGGAAATGAATCAGTTTGGGAAACGTAGGGTTGCGAAAAGGTAGTGATCCACATAAAACACGTACAAATATGTAAGTTTCACTAGGTATGTGGAAAGAATCTTCATAAAGTGATCATTTTATAATTTAACATTTACATTTAATGCATAAGGTAATATTTACTTGGTCACACGTTAAAACGAAATTGCCAAAGTCAGGAACTAAGCATACGGCATTGCGTCATGTAACAAGGTTCCAAAACGCCAGCATTTTACTCACAGATCATAGTAAGTAGGTCTTCCAGCTCATTAAACAATGATCGCTTAATTTAAATTTAAATACCATTTTTTGTCAGAACCAAATACAGTAGTAATTTTTAAATTTAATTTACATTTTGGATTGGACTTAGTAGGTACGTTTCCTTTACCAACACGTCACATCTGGTATCTTGGTAGGTAATGCATGTACTTTTAGCTTAAGTTGCAACAGCAAATTTATGCCAGGCAAATTTATCTTGACATTTGAAATGATCTCCATTAACCACAAATTGCTTCGATCCCATTTAGTATGCAATTAGTCAATTATGCTCCGAAATCCATTTTGACTTTATTTTTTGAAGAAGTTAGTTGAAACGTAATTCAAACTTCACTCCTTTTGCTAATTTTAACACCAATCAAATGATTGACGAATTGGCTTTATACACATTTAGATGTGGCGGCTAACTTACTAAATACATTAGGATGCGCACTATATGCATCTGATACGGCAGTGCTGTGGTACACGCCATGTTATCAAGAAAACACTAACGATATAAACAATCGAAATGAGAACAGTAGTTGAATCCTATCTGTGACTACATAACGCACTGTCAATTTTTATCGACTATTGAAGAACATCCAATAGCCACAGATCCAACCCTAAGCGTACTCATTTCGTTTCGCAACGATGGCGTTTTCGATCAAGATGACAATAGCGGAAGTGTCTCCCGTGGATTAGGGTTTGTAATGTAATATAGCTGTGCGCACCTCCAATGGTTTACCTGGAGGGCCAGCTAGCAAGAGGGCGGCGCTACAGGGCGGGCGCGGCGGGCGCGGGCGCGGCGCGGTAGAGCGGGTTGCGCGCGCGCACGGGCAGCGGGTGCGCCTCCGTGTTCAGCACCCACTCGTTCAGCGGCAGCAGCGAGTCGTCCGCGAACAGCAGGTACAGGTACTGCAACCATCAAACCACGGCTACGGTTAATTAATACGGTATTATTAATATCTTAGGAATAAATTATGCATTTTTAAAATTCTTATTTAGTATTAACAAAAGAAAAAATATTGTACAAACTCTTCGGTAATAGACACGATGGAACATCAATAACAATATTCTGAATTTCTAATGCATTGCAAAAGCTAATCTGGTAAAATGCTAGTTTGATTCGCGCACCTCGCGCGCGAACTTAGTCCCGATTTTAACCCACCCCATGAAAGAGCACGTACCTTGAGCGTCTCTGCGAGGAAGAAGCTCTGCTGCACGTCATCGCCCTGCGGCTTGGCGTGGTACACGTTAACCAGCCCCGTGTACCCGCCGTCCACGCGGCAATGCTTCTCTAGGGCCTGAAGCGGAATAAAGAACAACTATAGTGAGCTTGAGGACGCCCGCGACACCTAGGGTACCCAAGGAATGCTGTGCCTGGTCTGTCAATCAATCAGTCAGATAGTCAGATAACGTTTATTGACCAAAATGAAACCCTAGCTAGGCTAAGACAGTATCTTACGAGTGGAGCAGAACAAAACAGGTATTCAATTAGAGTTCGATCAAATATAATCACGATTCATACAAATAGAACAAAGCATTGTAGTGGGCTAGTAGTACCTACTTGTCAAACACGATATCTTTGAATATTTGTCACCGAATGACACCTAAATAATTAACGCATGAAAAGAGTGTCGGCGCATGTAGACTATGACAAAAGTCATCCGTTGCTTATATTGCGACCAAAATGACGAGTCGAAACTCGATATGGCCATGTTAACTCGTATACCGTAAGTACAGTACAGCAGACAACTTATTTCCACGTTCAGACCCCATCATCAGATCAGCTCGTAGACACCTTCATATTAACATATGTACTCTAATTTAACCCCCAACAAACCAATAGGCATTAAAAACAGTTTCAAACTTGCTTTGCAAGATTTAAAATAATTCAAACTGACACACAAACAAATGTGACAAATTTAAATAAGTAGTAACTCATCACTTCATCGAATGTATTATTTCATCGAACGCTATTTTCTGCTGAACCCATAATGTTTTCAGGGTATCTTTAGGGATGTTTAAGCTAACTTAAGACATTATGGTTTCAGCATCATAAAATAGCGTTCGATGAAAAAATACATTCGATGAAAGATGTTTCGATGAAATGATAGACACCCTAAATAAGTACGTATAAAAAAGTGTACCTCGACCGCCTCCCAGCCCCAGTCGCGGTATTTCTGGTCCTTGGTGAGCCGCCACATGATGAAGTAGCTCTCGAAGGTCTCTGGTCGGAGAAGGAACACTTTTTCGTTGCTCTTCTGCGCGCGCGCGTCTACTGCTCCGGAGAATCTGAATAGAGAATGAGCTTAATATAGTGTTAATAAAGTTGAATATAATAATTATTATATGTAAAGAGAAACTTTTTCAGACGTATTTTTAAGAAACTAAATTCCGTTATGTATCAGGGTTGTGGAATCGGCTTCCGGCCAGCATTAGGCATTCACAATCGGTAGATTTCCTTAAAGGCAAATTGTAAAAGTTCTGGCTTAACTCTATCTCCTAAATATTGCATCGAATGTTTCTACACGGTGTCCCCTTGTTTTACAGACAGAAAATTTACAGAATTTTGTTTCACAGAAAATGTTTCATATACTATTCGGTTCTTGTATTTTTGTTTCGAATATTTTTTTTTAAAACTATTTATTTGAAAGAAACAAATTCCACAGAAAATCAATTCAATGAATTTTATAATTTATTTTTTTCATTAAACAAACCTATCAAACAATATAATTATTTTTTAACGATACCTTCTTTTACAGAATATTTTTTCATAAACCGTATCACTTCGTAGAATTTTCATTACTTAGAAAGCTAATTTCTGCTGAAAGCTTATTGTTTCCAGATTTTTTTTAATGGTCATAGGTCTAACCTAACCTACGTAACCCATATTTAAGATAATCTGAAAACAATAAGTTAACAGCAGAAATTAGATTTCTAAGTAATGAAAATTCTGCGAAGTAATACGTTCTATGAAATAATGTTCTGTAAAATAAGAGGACACCAACGACAACAGTATACAAAGTCGTGGGAAACTCAATATTCTGTAAATAATTTTTGTGAAACACTACTTTACGAAATTACTATTTGGAGAGTAAGGGTACACCAATAATAACAAAATCAATTACAACATAATACAAATTATCTTTAAGTATAAGGGTTATAAGCTAAATACTATAGTATGATATAAATATGAGTGAGCGACCTTGACCTCTCTGGGCAGAACCGACTTGAATAGGTTAGGTTAGAAGGCTAAGGCGGGAGCGAAGCGAAGCAAGCTTCCACCTTGCCTTCGAGGTTATTTTTTTTTACATCTCTTGAATAAACTGTGCGAAAAAAATTGCAATGATAATACCACAAAAAAAATTACATGACATGAAATTCTAAACAACTTCTGTCTGTAAAATAACGTACACTGTAAAATGATTTTATTGTTATTAAGTTATATATTAATTAACTTTTTGTTATAATATGAGAACAAAGAATATGTAATTTGCTATTATATGATATGAAAAAAGAAACATTGAAATTTATTTGAAATAAAAATCGATGATTTAAATGTCTTCAAAGTAATTATTCTATAAATTGACTATTCTATGAAATGATAATACGAGAAAGAATTTACAAGAAATGAAATTCTAAACAACTTCTGTCTGTAAAATAACGTACAACCGTTTCTACACAAATGTTGTTATATATGTAGTTTATGTAAGTTTAAGAATTATTTATGTAGGTATTTGAATGTAATATTTTATTTATATAGGTTTCACTGGTTAGTTTTTTTTTTAATGTTCCAAATACCTGTAGACCTCTTTCTCTTTTCTTAATCTCTCAATGGTTTGCTGGAAGAGATCCCTTAAAGGGACAAGTTCGCCTTTGTGCATTTTTTATATTAATTGCATTGTTAAGGTTTTCCTTTTCTGCTAAAGTGTTTACATACATACATACATACATATATTATTGTCAAAAGTTAATTAATAAATGTTTATTCCAAAGCCGAGTCGGTGTTACCTGAACGCCTCCGGGCCGAGCTTGGTCTCGGAGCGCGCGTAGCTCTCGTGGCACGTGTGCGTGAGCTTCTTGGCCACGTCCATGTACCGCTCCGACAGAGAGTTCTCCAGCGTCGTCGACGCCAGCCCGAACATGCCACCTGAAGTAACACAACATCTGTATAGTTATACTGCCAGCGACATCAAGGACTATACGATTTAAAGGAATACAAAGTACCCTATGCGATAAACAAGGACATCTCGAAACTTTCACTTTTAAAACATTAGTAGGATTGACAAAGTCTCTTTGGATCAAACATTGCCAGGAAGTCGAATTTAAATCGTCCATATTCCACTAAAATAGCCAGTAGCCTCATCAGACCACGGACTGAATATGAACTGATAGACCTGTAAGCAGACACCAAGAGCAATATAATTAACTGACCATTTGTGAACTAATGTGCCTTAAAATAAGGCACACTAGTAGCCAGTTAACTGTAATGCTGTTAGAACTGCTATCAAAAACAGAATCGTACCATAACTCACCAGCGAAGCAAAACAGACTGTTCTTCTCCACCCGTTTGCGGGCGCTATGGCCTCATTAAATATTGTAGTGAAACAGGTCTTAAAAACTTCAGGGTTTGCGTTACACTCGCGTTAGAGCGTAGGGACTCGTAGACTAAGGATTTGCAGAATATAGTTATTACCAACTATTTTCAAAATCAAAGCCGAACTTACCAGCGAAACAAGATAAATGGTCCATCTTCTCCTCTAAAATCCTGCCATACTTCATCTCGGCCAGGTACGAGAGGCCCGAGGGCGACACGCGGAGCATTTTGTCGAGCGCCGCTGTCATAGCCTCGTCGAACATGATGCGCGCCTGTTCATCTGTCTGGCCGGACATCAGCCAGGCCTTCAGCAGGTACTCGTAGAAGGAGTCGCCCAGGGCGCCAAGGGACATGTGTCCTGAAAGTGGTGGAGATTGCCATTAATCTCTTTTAACTTTTTAAATGCAGGATGCCTATGCTCGGCATTGGGTGGCTATAGGCTGAAAAAGAAGGAGGAAGAAATACATTTCAAATTTCTTGGACATCCATAAGGTTTATAGTTAATGAATTTCTAAATACGCTCCTGCATTCCTTTACGAACTCTTATATTAAGTCGATAAATAAGTAGTTGCGCAGTATATACAAAACGACTTACAATTTTCATTCAAGACGATATTCAGTACGAATTTATACCTAACTTCTATTCGATTCCATTCACGTCACAAAGTAATTATTTAACCGTGTTAAGGCTATTTGCATATGTGACCTGCTGAACTTATTTTTAGGTTAGTGAGTCAGCACAACAATTTAATTTTAGGGCGATCCCGACATTACACTGTCCACTGTTTGCTGTCTTTGTTTAATATTCACGAACTAAAAACAACTGGAGACATTATATTTTGGAAGTACATTTACTGTAAGTTAGTCTTATATGGATTTACACGAAAAATATAAATATGGTTTTAGTTAAAATGTATATTTATCGAAGATTTATTTTTTTATGCAGATGCCTTCATTTATAATATCAATCAACTATACAGTTCAAAATTACCTTCTATTCAAACCCTGATAAAAGTCCTAGCTATCTATTTGGTGGGAAGTACTCACTCTGTCCCCACAGGCCGGTGCGCGGGTTGATAAAGTTGGGGTACAGCCCGCCGGGCTTCTCGATGTTGTTGAGCACTTCGCGGATGCGATCCACTTTCTTCCTGTACACTGGAAAACGAATAGACAAGGGATTAGATACACCATCCATCCTGAGAGGCTGTATCTATTTTATCACGCTCTCCGGAGCCCAGCGCTAATCGGATCCATTAGGTACATTAAGGCCTATTTCGCTGTTATTTATTTATTAATTACTAGCTGTTCGTCCCCAGATTTTTTTTTTCTAACCTTGTCCTGACAGTTAGGTACGAACACAACAAAGAACGGCCAAATCGTTCGAGTCGTTCTCAAGGATGCTCCGTCGTACATGTGGCGATTGATTTATTTATATAGATAGACTGGCCTCTGCTCGCCCGAGGCTTAAGTACTCTATGCTCATTGCTCATCCAAAACATTTTCCATGTTTGTGCTAAATCTCATTGAAATCCTTTTAGCCGTTCATTTGTAATTAAAAGATGAGCACCCAAACATCACCATCGTATAATTTTAGAATGCTTAAGTAGGTTGACCCTCACAAGGTCCGACCACCAAATAAAGGTTGCGGAAATCCGCTGGTGCTGTCCCCAAATACCCCAAGGCACGGATATCGGTAGTGATCTTTCGGACTGCGTTTGGGCGGAAGTCTTTCGGTTGAGATGGAATGGAAGGAATGAATGGAAGAGACCAGCATTATAAGTAGTTTTAAACGATGAACTTTAATCATTTTAAAAGGCAAATATTTAAAAAAGCTCACGTTTAGGTAGCGTGTAAGAAATATCGTTATTATGCGATAAAATATTAATAACATACCGTTTATTGGAAAGCGAATATTTTAAATGTCTTTTGACCCCTGGCTCAGTCTTTGGTTAAATTATCCAGGCCAGTGTATCCAAGTCAGGTCAAGGTCTAATTGATTAACTACCATACCTGCCATAGGAACTTGTCGCAGAAAATCAATGGTTCATTTTAGTGTTGTTTGGTTCTCGCGACTTCACTTTGCGCTTCCGTATTCCACTTTATTTTAAAAATGTATTGTTTAGGCACTATACCGTCGTTTTTACTGTAAAGTTATGAGGAACTACCATTACAGTAACACAATGATAACAATAAGGTTTTTTTTTAACTACTTAATAGAAAACATTCATTAGTATTAGTACCTTACAGGGAGGTTTTAAATGTTTCTATCTTACTAAAAAATATAGCTATTGTAATTTATCAATTAGTTAATGATCGCGCAATAAAAATATCTCATTAATCAAATTGGCACTAACGCAAATTTGAGTCGCGTTTATGCTACCGATAAAAAAAACGTTTAGTTTTAATGAACTTACGATAAGTAACACCAACACTGCAATACTGTTATTTCTAGATGTTTCTTTTATGTATTAAGTAATTCAGAAAAGTATTATGGACATCAGTTGTATCCACAACCACTTGAACAATATTTAAGTCACTTTATTTAAGTCTATTTTGCTAAGTAAGGCTAAACTGGGTCCGGCAGTTTTGTACGATATTGGTTGCAACATTTAATATTGATCGTAGTTCACATAAAAATATACTATAAGACAATAACAATTATTTGTAAGTTCGTTTCGCGTTTGTACGTAAACTTTGGTGCAGTGACAGTTTATAGCTCGGAGTCGGACATACGGTACTTACATTTTCCAAGGAAATAGCGATAATTCTGCCGTTATATAAAGAAGGCGGATAACTGCATATTAATAGTATAAGCATTTTAAATTCAATGTTATTACAGTAGTAGAGTACCGAAAGCTTCGACTACTACATAAGTCATGAGAGCTGGGGTGAGATTCCACACGGTAATAACGATATCGTCTTTGACGTGTTTCCGTATCGCCAACGTATTGATAACTCTTATGTCATTTACAATAATGGCGACTATGACATAAACGATTTTAAAATACGTCAAACGCGATATCGTTATAACGCAGTAGAATAGAGGCCTTGAGAGTCTGTAGAATTGGGAATCTTTGGAGCTGGTAAAAATCGTTTGTTATTACATGTATTATATTAGGATGTTATCGCTATCCAGGGCTGAGATTCTACACGGTAAAAACGATATTGCCTTTGACATATTTCCGTATTGTCAACGTTTTGATAAGCCTTAGTTACTTGTCAGAAATGGAGGCCGAGTTAAAAGCAATACTAAATACGTCAAACGCGATAACATTTTAACATAAGAGAATAGAGACCCTGAAATCGCAGAGCACGTCACTTACCATCACGGCCCGTGATTTCACTGAGGTAGGTGAACTCGAGGTGGAGAGTCCCGATCTCCGACAGGATGCTGTTGGGGCCCGCCCAGTGGTACTGCCGGCTCGCCTGCAACGACCATCAACCATTAAAGTTACCGTTATCAAACCTGATAATATTATTGATTAGTATTGCCAAAATTCCCAAAATAGGATCCCATCTATTCCCAAAATTTAAAAATAAATGATTACGGTATATATCTACGAACTTCTCAAAATACCTGATTCGAAATATTAGGTAAAAATAATAAACAATACATAAATTTTAGTTTTGGGATTCCAGTTTATTCAGAATCTAGTATCCTGGCCTGGTATTCTTGGGAGTGCAGAATTCCTCAAAAACGCGTACCCATTATTGAATCGAAACACCTCTCAACAAACGTATCATTTTCTTAAGACTGTACATGAATGCATGGATAGTAGAATTAATGTATCTGCAATTTTTACAGATATGTCAAAAGCTTTTGACTGTGTTGATCATGATATGCTACTTGACAAGTTAGATCATTATGGCATAAGAGGTAAAGCTCTCGATTGGTTAAAAAGCTACCTTAACAATAGAAGGCAGTGATGTGTATTAAATTTCTATTGTAAAACTACAAAGCATATGAAAATTATAAAGTCAGACTAGTAAAGGTGTCCCACAAGGCAGCGTATTGGGACCTCTACTATTCTTGTTTTATATAAACGATTTACCGAGACAGACAAATAATCAAATGATACTCTTTGCGGATGATAGTGCTGCTATAATAAAATGCTCAACTACCGTAGATAAGTATAAATATGACATAGTTAATACATTAGATGACATAATAGAATGGATGAATTTTAATAAATTAAATATAAATGTGTCTAAAACACATATAATGCAATTTCACTCTAGTCGCAGATCGGTCTTGCCGATGAATATAATACATGGTTCAGATGACATAATGGAAGTTGAGGATACCAAATTTTTAGGACTTACTGTAGACAAAAATTGTAACTGGAAGCAGCATATAAAGGAGCTATGTTCTAAACTCTCTAAATTTATATATCCATTACGTAGAATAATACATAGCTCATCAATTGAAGCGGGCAAAATGACTTACTTTGGATATGTTCATTCACGATTGAGTTATGGCATCATTTTCTGGGGCAACTCTACCGATTGGTTAAAGGCATTTAGGATGCAAAAACGATGCGTAAGAGCACTTTGTGGTGCACATCAGAGGGATTCATGCCTACCCCTCTTTATTCAATACGGAATACTTCCACTTCCCTGCATATACATTAAAGAAATAGCTGTATTTACTAAGAAACATATACAACTGTTTGGGAAAAAAAGTGGATGTAACAAAAAATTACGAAATAACTCAAGATTGCCTGTTATGTTTCGTTCGCAGTCAATTTTTTACAAAAAAAGTGTTTATGGTATGGCAATTAAGATATTTAATAATATTCCTGACATGTTTAAGAGTTTTGACAATGATGCTTTCAAAAAAGGTATTCATAAATGGTTATTAAGAAAAGTGTTTTACTCTATTGAAGAATTTTTGAATAATAAAGGTAAATTATAAATGACAATTCTAACTAGATAAAGTGTAATGTAGAGCATTAGGTTAAGTTATACATAAAATATTGTACACCACAAGCATGGTAGGCTATAGCAGGAATCGTTTAATATTACCTTGTCATCTTATGGACCTATAGTCATGCAATAAATGTTTTTGATTTGATTTGATTTGATTTGATCATTAGGCTAAATTTTCACTTCATCGACAGGCATTTCTCGCCGCTTAAATATTTTGAAAACATCCCGGTTTCAGCAGAAATGGAATTCGTTAAAATGAAGAGTTACTCTCAGAAACACACGTCGTCTCAAAATGGTAAGACGACGCAAAGGAATGGATGCCAATATCATGGTATTCTCCAAACACAATCAAAGTTATTTAAACAGAGTCAGACTGTCTGTTTATTTTGTTTGGTTTGTTTCGTTTACGATCACCGTTTTCAGTAAACTACTCAATCGTTTAGGTACTAATTTCGTTAAGGATTTTTTTTGACGGAATGAGGTAAACGGGCAAGCTGGTCTCTTGATGGGAAGCAATCACTGCCGGCCGGGTTCAAACGGCTGAAACCCCAGAGGATTTGTCGGCCCGTCGCGCGCCTTTGAGGAAAGCATAAAAAAGAAATAACGTATGCTTTAAGTTTGATGGTTATTTCAAACGTGCTATTTTCATCCTCTTAAGGCCGTATAAATTTATAAAAGCAACGTGTAAAACACCTTTTCAAAATGAAATTACATTCAACAATTGGACAAAGTGGAGGGCTGTGTTTGGTTCGAGGTGAATTTGGTATCATTATCCATGTTTTGCCCAAAAATTGCTGCTTTACTTGGTTGCCAAAACAGAACATTGAAGTTTTCACAGAGTTGGTTTCCAAGCTTTATTAAAAATCTTCGCTATGGCTTAGGAAAAGAGTTGACGAAATGTTGCGGCTGGCGTTATAAAGTTTTTTGTATTTATGGCACGGAAAATCCAGACGAGCACAAAGGCCAGCTGTTGGTAAGTGGACTCTGAAGCCCATAAAAAATGTAAATCTCCAGATCTCACGATAACAATCTCAACAACCCTAAAGACTCAGATGGAATTTTCCAAGCTAGTAGTCATTTCACGGGTTGTATTTCCCCCGCACTGAAACATAAAAATGCGAACTCTGCTGGTTGGCGGCAAGTCAAACGGTAAGATGATGATAGCTATCCGGACTGACCCTGCACAAGGTCCTTCCACCACAAGATATGACATGACATCACGTAGCTCAGGCATCGTGACTTCGTGGCACCTCATAGAAAGTAAATTAAACTCTGGATTGCCAGATAAAAATCAATAAACTATGGGGATAATTTTCAGTGTGACAACCAAGGGCTTATGACGTTATGCAGATAGGCGCCAATTCTTTAGCCCGGCCATATCGCTAGGGTGGGACACAGGGGAAGTATTAACTAGGTAGTTAACTCATGCTAGTTTAATGGAAGACCAAACGCGTTAACATGCTTACAAAAATACCACACGAAAAGTGACCTTCCGTGTTTTACATGCACGAAGACCTCGTAATTGTACTATGTGTGATTTATCATGCATTATCAAGAGCACACTTTATTTTTAGAAAATTGATGATCCTACTCATACAGGAAGAACAGAAACCGTATAGTGTTTTCATTTTGCAATGGCGCGTCCCACTACGCAATTAATCACATACAAATTAGGAATATCACCTTGCAATAAGTATCACCTTAATTTATTCACGTAATTTAAAGACCGTTGAAAATTGGAATACTTACGAGAATTGTGCTTATTGGGTATGCTGAATGTCAAAGTCAAAAACACATATTTTTTAGCAGTAATAGGCAACGAGCTGTGAATGAGGTCATTCATGACATGACGCATACTATCGCAGTGTTAATAAATTAGTGTAAATGCTTATACATTTCTTATTACGCCGACACGAATTGAGGGCAACGACCTGTCACGCAAGTAAATAGGTATCGTAAAAAACCGTTTGAATCTTGTCCTTCTTATTTATCAATATTGATGTGACAGACGGTCAACTCGCTAACTAGGTATAGAATGATTAAGTATTTATTGTCAACTAAAAGCACGACAATTACACGTGGAACAACATTGGCATGCAAATTTTTCCTTGGCTAAAGAATTTCTTAGACATACTCGTAAATGCGACCAGATTCATAAAATATCGCAAATAAAACGAAGTATTCCAACTTTATCGGCCGTAATCTTACGTCAGCAACTTAATTAATAATCTATCCACCCGATTGATTGCTTCGGGAGAACATAAAAACTCCATAAAATTAGTTCTATTTCGTCGCGTGCTGAAGTTGATTTAAAAACCATTTACCGAGCACTTTTAACGGCTTGCTCTCTTTCCGGTGAAGCTGAAGTAACAACCGTCTTCGTCTGCAGAAAATATCGCACACAGAAACAATAAATACTTCTTAAGCTAGACGGAACACGCCGGGGGTCTGTGACTTTGCGCCCGTGATATCTCTCGCTCGCCTAATGAGGACAAGTCCGAAACTGGTTCCTTAGTCTCAGACCCAAACTTGATAATGTCTGACAAAAGTTTAGGTTTATGTAATTGCTCTTACCTTAGTGGATGGGTTAATAAGCGCATACGGTAGTCCGGTAGGGGTCTCAAACGCCGGCAAAAGTGCGTTAGCGACCTCGACGGCCTTGTCTCTGAACACGCCGTCGCCGGTCAAGGCGTAGCACGACAGGAGCCCGCCGATGAAGCGAATCGTCGTCTCAAACACTGAAAGCTCGGAATCCTGGCAAAGAGCAGAGAATTAGGATCAATTGAGCTCGTGGCTAAACTTTAAGATAAATCGTTTAAACCGCTAAGGAAAAAGTACATTATTTATTTGCCAAACCGGTATGCTCGATATAGGCATTTCCCTTACAAGAGGATCGCGCTTTAAATATACTAGGTTATCTCGTATGTATACACGAGTGGTGAATATGGCGAGAAAATTATCTTAAAAACAATATTAACTGTATTTTACTATGAATCATGGTTGTTTAGCAAGATAAACAATAACGGAAACGATCTGAACATGCGCACGAGTCAATGTCAGCGTGAATGTCACGTCATTACTGTTTATTATGCGTTTACTGATGACACTTGTCAATAGTAATCTCTATCATCAGATGCCTATCATAAAAGCATCAGCTACGTTTACAAAGAGACAATTTACGTGCATTCTAGTTACGTCGACTAACCAGGTAGCAGCGGAATCTATGTTAAAAGTTTGATTTACAAAGTAGACGCAATTAAAAGGCACTTGGGCCTGTTGTCGCGACGCGCTGATACCGCAGACAGCCGTGATTAAGCAGCTATTAAGCGCTAGTTACCCATGTGATCGCTCAGCGAAGTACACGAGACAGAAGATTAGAGAACGTGAATAAAGAGCGCAACAAGTGCAACTCGTTCTGTTTTACACATCAGCATCGTTTTAATTAGCGCTTCACAAAGAGAACCATGCAGTTTAATTTGCTTATTAAGGCCTCCGTCTGTGTACGGAGGATACGCTAAGCAGATGTCGGCTTGAAGCGTTTCCCGAGGCGAAACTTTTAACTAGTTCACCGCTGCGAAACTGGAACAATGCGATAATTGTTTTCATTCCGGTGTTGGTCTGGGATGTTGCCAGTGAACAACTAGTAGCTATAAATGTTGGATTGCAGCGGGATGCAGCTCACACGCTTTTAATTGCGGGAACATTATTGGGAACTGACTGAACTATTTATTATTAAAGACATCTACGGACACTTCCGTGATACCCTAACTAAAAACGTTTTAACATTAGGCGGCTTAGCTCGAATGCAGCGCAGTTAAGCTGCCTAAAACACAGTTCGCGGTTTCAGAATTTCAGAGAGTACCCAACCACCAAACCGACCCGTAATTCTTAGATGCTCCATTACTCGTTTTTACCGTTAGCTTGCTGTTGTATCAGCAGTTTTACCCGTCAATGGATGACTCCCTATCCTTGATGGCTATTACTTACGATTTCCTTGATGTGCAGGTGTTCAGCGACCCAGTCGCGGCCTTCGCGGAACTCGTCCATCATGCCCATGAGGTAGAGCGTGTCGAGGCCGTCAACGATGGTGGCGCCCAGCTCGCCGTTTCCGAACACGCTGGACAGGTGTGCGCGCTTTGACATCGGCTTCAGCTCGTTCTTGCCCCACGCGTACAGCTTGTAGTTGTTCCACGCGTGACGCATCATCTGAGGACAAGGTTAGGACAAAATCAGCTCATAAATCTCAGGCACCTACTTTAAGAAGGTTAGTTAAAATGCGGCGTCTTTAAACGTTTTGATATAAACAAATACTTTCAAAATGTAGCCACATTTTACATCTCAAAGGTCAGCCGTGAACGGCGTTCCTTTTAAAAGAGTGGCCGTCGCGGAGCTTTGGCGGGAGCAAGTTTTAATCTCGGCCGTGCGGCGACGGAACTAATGAAAGGATATCGGACTTTCGTCGGGGCCATTAATTATTATTAGCTCCCTCCAACTTTGCAAGAAAGTCGCCAATGACTTGGAAAAACGGAGACTTTACCAATTACAGTTTAAACAGTCGAACGAAACAGGGAAATTCGTCAGTGAAACGAGTTCAATATCATGGGTCGCGGTTTAATTTGGTTGGAACACATCTGTTGCATGTTGTAATAAAGCCAGTGACTCGTTTGGCAAGTCCTCGGTTACGCATCAGCAGCCCCAAACATTAAAATGTGGGAATTTTATGTTGCGTCAGTGAATGTAACATTTGTGATGAAGCGAACCTTTGCGACGTAAATACGTTTCGTGCGAGCATCCCCGTCGTTTGTGCTGTTGTCAAGAGGTGAGAGTGCTTGAAGAGAGTTGGAGGTGGGGTTTAGGGGCTTGTCGTGGGTGAGGACGTGTTCACTGGCGGCCAAGCGCGCGGCGCGCGCGTTGCGCCCGGCCGGGTGCACTAGCGCCCTGCTGGTCACGTCAGACATGCGCAGAAGCATACACATCGCCAATATAAACGCCACCCCTATGAGCGCCATCCGCACAACCAAACGCATTGTTGTATATAAACACTGACGCTATACAAAATAACCAAATCCGCAGCTATTTTGCTAAAAATCCGTTAAGTTCTTATCAACACTTTATCACAAATGTTGATTTTTCGGTTGCCATTTCATTATGTTCTTCCTGTTAGCAAAAAAAAACCATTTTTTTTATATCACACTTATAAGTAATGTCGCGGTTTCTTGCAAAAAATAATCTAAAAGTGAATTAACTTAGGCAGCAAAATGAGCGGTTATCGCTGATTTGATTATGGACGCGTGTGTTCGGTCGGGGAGAGGAGCGACTTGTACGGCGTCCGTCGCGATCAGCTGCCGGCCGTGGCACTGGCGGCGTGTGGACTCAATGCTAATTGTTATCAAATGCCACGCGGAGATAACAAGCAATCGTTTTAACTGGTAAAAGCTTTCGTAGGTAGGTTCTAAAGTACACACTTATTATAGATTGAATAGATTGAATGTTATTACATTGCCAGGAATCTATTTAGGATTGTCTAAATTCTAAGTTATTACAAAGTTTCAGTGATGCCTAGCACCGTTGCGGCTTTTAATATGCATTTCCACATTAAACTATGCGAAGCGGACCAGCGTCCCACGTGAAGATTAGACGAACACTGAACATATGATCAATAAATAAATAAATAATAAAAATCTCGCTTATGTGGATAATTGACGAGACTCTCAGGTGTAAAGTTTACACACATTCGCGATGAACGTAAACAGCTTCTCAGTCGAGGAGAATGCAAATATAAATATTATTTTCTCAAACATATACTGAAACATTCACCTTACAAACCGCGTTCTTCATCTAATTGTACTGCAACTCCTTTTTTCCGGTATTTATTCAACTATGTTATTTCCCGCGAAGATGGTTACAAAACATTTTCAAACGACTTCAACCAATCAGAAAAACTATAACACTATTTCAGCAACGATCGTCTAGACGACTGAATTACTTTATATTCGAGTAAAGCATTTGACCGTCGGTTTTGAGTTGCAGATTACACAACTTCAGAAAAGAATCGGGATAGCTTTGAGAGTCCCAAATGTGAAGTGCAAAGTTGTTTTAGCTCTGTCTCTCTGTCTAGCTACCAACACAACTAAAGAACGAGAAGGACAGGGCGATAAAGTTCGGAAATTCGCGTCTCAAAGCGACCCATACGTTTATCTCAAGAACCCACTTTGCATAGCACGAGTACGTCTCTACACAGATAACAAAGCATAAGACAAGTTGAAAGACCTCTTGATCACTATTCTACGTTTACTTCAGACAAGCCAAATGTGCATTTGATATCAGTTGCAAGAGCGTGTTGCACATTAAATAGTCTCAGTGTGTGGTTTACTGTCGGCCATCAGTACAGTATCAGAAAAGCTACTTACGCGTACAAATACTTAATAAACTTCTTTGATTAATTGGCTTTCTAAGTATGTGCCATTTAAAACAAGAAAACAAAGCAACGTTGTTTAGTGTAGTGACTGGTTAGTTGGAATATTTTGTATTTAGAATGTTCTTGTAAATTAGACCCTCACTACTTGTGACAAAATATTCAAATTTTAATTAAGGAACGTTCTAGTTCAGCTTATTTTTCAATTACTCTGTTTTCGATTTTGCTTTAAAGACACGTTTGTTTTGCTTCGAATGTGGTATAGTGAATTAAATTACAGATATTTAAGTTTTCAAGTTCAGTTCCGTAAATTTTAACAACTTCACTATGACGTCATTTCCCAACCACAAGTACGCAGACATATTTTTTGGTGTCCCCTTGTTTTACAGACAGAAAATTTACAGAATTTTGTTTCACAGAAAATGTTTCATATACTATTCGGTTCTTGTATTTTTGTTTCGAATATATATTTTTTTTAAGTTTTTATTTGAAAGAAACAAATTCCACAGAAAATCAATTCAATGAATTTTATAATTTAATTTTTTCATTAAACAAACCTATCAAACAATATAATTATTTTTAACGATACCTTCTTTTACAGAATATTTTTTCATAGACCGTATCACTTCGTAGAATTTTCATTGCTTAGAAAGCTAATTTCTGCTGAAAGCTTATTGTTTCCAGATTATTTTTTTTAATGGTCACAGGTCTAACCTAACCTACGTAACCCATGCTTAAGATAATCTGAAAACAATAAGGTAACAGCAGAAATTAGATTTCTAAGTAATGAAAATTCTGCGAAGTAATACGTTCTATGAAATAATGTTCTGTAAAAAAAGAGGACACCAACGACAACAGTATACAAAGTCGTGGGAAACTCAATATTCTGTGAATAATTTTTGTGAAACACTATTCTACGAAATTACTATTTAGAGAGTAAGGGTACACCAATAATAACAAAATCAATTACAACATAATACAAAATTATCTTTAAGTATAAGGGTTATAAGCTAAATACTATAGTATGATATAAATATGAGTGAGCGACCATGACCTCTCTGGGCAGAACCGACTTGAATAGGTTAGGTTAGAAGGCTAAGGCGGGAGCGAAGCGAAGCAAGCTCCCGCCTTGCCTTCGAGGTTATTTTTTTTTACATCTCTTGAATAAACTGTGCGAAAAAAATTGCAATGATAATACGAGAAAAAATTTACGGGACATGAAATTCTAAACAACTTCTGTCTGTAAAATAACGTACACTGTAAAATGATTTTATTGCTTTTAAGTTATATATTAACTAAATAATATGAGAACAAAGAATATGTAATTTGCTATTATATGATATGAAAAAAGAAACATTGAAACTTATTTGAAATAAAAATCGATGATTTAAATGTCTTCAAAGTAGTTATTCTATAAATTGACTATTCTATGAAATGACAATACGAGAAAAAATTTACAAGAAATGAAATTCTAAACAACTTCTGTCTGTAAAATAACGTACAACCATATTTTTTATGTACGGACATGCTGACGGAGACGCAACAAGGGCTCGTAATTTATACCAGGAATGTTTTCCTTCTCGAAGATTTCCAAACGCACAAGTTTTTAAGACTCAAATGTAGCCTCAAGACGCCCTGGTCTCCACTATCCTGAAAATTATGTTGTTGATGTCGACGAAGAAATATTAACATAATTCAGTGACGATCCCACAATGAGTATCAGGAAAGTTGCGAGGCAATTTAATTTAACTGAGTGGAAAGTGTGGACAGTCGTGATGGCAGGCACCCGTTCCATTACACACCTTTTCAAGGTTTAGACGAAGGAGATCCGATCGTCATTTAGGATTGAGTCTGAATTTAATAGGAAACGCCTAGCAAATTCAGACATTGAAGAGCCGTCTTTTCTTAAAGTAAAACTTTGGACTGCTAAGTTTTATAGAGATGGTATTACAAATTTTCATCATCTTCACCATTAGGATTTTTTTTAATCAAAATCCACACATGTAAGAGCAAACATCATCCCAAAGACGTTTTAGTATCAATGTCTGGGCGGGCGTCATTGAGAATACTTTTATTGGGCCACTATCTGCCCAATTATTAAAACGGACACGCGTATTTATAATGTTTGCAAAACGATTAACCAGTTATCCCTTGAAGACAAGTATGCATTTGAACAAGAGACGCGAAATGATATATCAAAACGATGTGTGTCCTGCACATTACGCAACTCTGTGCGTGATTATTCTGATGGTTCTTTCCCAAATAGGTGGGTTGGTTGAAATGGCCCAATATTGTGGCCAGCTCGCAGTCCTGATTTAACTCCAGTTGTTTTTTTTGATTGGGGTAGGCTAAAATACTTTATCTACATCCATATCATAACTTCCCTACAATATGTTCAGAAACGATAAGCAAATGGCCTATATTAAGAAACCAGTATCTGTGGTTGCATCTTAATGTTCACTTTAAAGTGCCGGTAACCCACACTATAATTACATTCAAATTTCGAACATCTTCTTAAAACGAATAAATCCTATTTGGTTGTGTTTATCGAGTTAATCGATATGTAATTTCATTCGATTGAAAAATTCTTGTTGTACACAAAAAAAAAAATCGAATATGACAATCGATTTGGGAATCGAAATCGACTCAAGTCTAGATCTAGACTCAGGTCTATGAATTTTAAAAAAGTCAGCTATTCGAACTTTCGTTTCTTATAACGTGAAAAAATAACGCTTAACAAATTTGCTAAAGCATTTTGCAATTTAATATTTGGTGAAAATGAGTAATGACGACAGTGATACGAGTGTGGAAATGTGTGAGACACCACCTGAAATACGAAATGCCGCAACGACTGTTTATTATAGCAGTTCTGCAAATTTAAATGAAAGCTCTGCTACTGTATCTGCGGAGAAAGTGCATTTTTCTCATTGCACCATACAAAATGTAGTCAATAATAATAATTATTATAAATAAAGTTTGTTTTTTATTATTTGTGTTTTTTTTAAGCTTTGGTACTACAAACAAGTTAACAGTAACACTAACTTAATAAAAATACAGGCCATATCTGAACATAATTATAGAAAACTTATGATATGCATGTAGATAAAGTTATGTATGTGGCTATACATAATTAGGCATTTAAACACTCGTGTGATCATATTATGAAACTCGCCTTCGGCTCGTTTCATAAAACCGCACTCGTGCTTTAATGCCTCTTATTATGCACCAGCCACATAAACTACTATAGTTTACGATGAGGAAATTATGGATAGGTATGTGTTATGTCCATAATATTGGAGTGACGACCACCAGGGTGCGAAGGCGTGCTCGTGCTTGTGTCAGGAACAGTGGAGGACATATTTAACACTTAAAACGTAATTAAGTAGTTAACAACATTATCTTTCTGTTTATCTATCTTAGTAGGTCACTTAGTTACTCTTCGTTTATAAGTTCGTAATTATTCAGTTTACACTATCAGTTGACAATTTTAAAAAAATCTGACAAAAGTAGAACGTGTGTTTTATTTTGCCTTTCCTAACTCGGGTGACTTACACAATTTGTTTCATCATCATCATCATTATCAGCCGCAAGACCCCCACTGCTGGACAAAGGCCTTCCCCAGGGTTTCCACAACGATCGGTCCTCTGCTGCTGTCATCCAGCGGTTTCCCGCGACCTTTATCAGATCGTCAGTCCACCTTGTGGAAGGTCTGCCAACACTTTGTGTCCCGGTTCGCGGAATTTGTTTGTTGATCGCACTAATCAACAAGCAGGAAAACACAAAACTTTGTAGTTGGATAGCCAGTACCGTCGTAGTTGTTAACAATTTCACTGTATTGAGACGAGGTATCTCTTTTAGAAGTACCTTATATTTTAATATATTTTTTTAGTTTTCTTTTTTTAATGGCAGATGCTTAGAAAGTCCGTGAATCAATTTTTTTACTAAATAGTTTGTACGTAAATTGCTGGTCCTTTTTTCTTGTAGACACGAAGTTACAAAATTTTCAGAGGTTCTTTTTATCAGTCTAGTATTAGGTAAATATTTTAATTTATTTTAAAGAACCAAGGTATTGCGAAGGCAAAACCCTAAACAGGCAAGAGGGTGTTAAATAAAAAAACTGGCAGATATTATATAACTAACACATTTATGGATCCATGATGTCTGAAATAAATTATTATTATTATTATTATTAAAAAAAAAGCAATATCTCAAAAACCGTGAAACTTAGCATAATGGTAAATGAAGTCAAAAATATCCAGAACGACCCTAACTAAATATCATCCCTTAAAACCCCTACACCCGACTGCCAGTCACCCTGTATATTATTAAGCCATCGCCGACCACATCTGCCTGACGGTCTGTTCGACTTGAAAATTCTAAATTCCCTGGACCAATGTTAATGCGATTTTCGGGGGTGGTTTCCTAATTCCACCAAAATCTACGCACAAAGCCGCGAGCAGAATTTTAACACGCTAATTTGTCTCAACCTATAATACGCTATCGCTAAATTAACTCAAATGTGTTTTTTTGGGCTGTTCACAAGAGAAGAGATAACCTATAACCGCGACCGAAACAAACATTCGCAATAAGTCTTTTTATTATTAATGATATGATAACTATTGTGATATGGAGTCCCGTTAGTTAAGCAGTAAGCATTAGGTACTATTATCGTAAATGATAAATGCATTACCATTTACATACGACGAGTGGTTTTCAGACAAAGGGAAACGTTTTGAAATATCTAATTAATCTAAGTATATTAGTAACCGTTACTGCTTAAGTGATTCTGCAGAAACTCGTAAACTTTTATCCTGTTTTAGCAAAAAAAATATGCAGACATGTTTTAACAGTACAATAATCAGTGTTAGTACAAAAGACTGTAACTTAAGACACAGTGTTTTCTCAGATAACGATATTACCGTTGGCAATATGACGTCTTCTCCCTCGTCGAATTGAGTTTTCACGTCAAAAAATAGTAAACATCATTTTAGTTGAAGATTTTTTTGGTCAAAATTTGATGTCCACCTATTTGGCAGGCACTGTACTGTAGGTACCTAGCTTCCTTTGTTTTTTTTAATTACAAATTGGTATTTTGTTCGTGTCTTTAGAGTAACCATTATCATTGTCATTATAATAATAGGTAGGTACTTTACGAAACATCGATTCACGTTGAATCATACATGAACTTACTGCTGTATATAAATTATTTCACAGTAATTTTATAAAAAAAATACTTCTACTACAGTGTATTTAAAACCATACGTTACCAGACAACGCATTCTGAATTCAGAAAACGTATAACCTGGCAAGTCCGTTAAGTTTCCCGCAAGACGTTCCACTCGCAGTATCTCCAGGCCAGATGCTTACTGTGGTAGCAAGAACGGCAGTTCGGAAGGGCAATGCGGGAGCTAATCTCGGCTTGGGTAATTAAGTGCTGGCCCGCCTACCGGGGCAATCCGGCCCGGCGTAAATCCGAGTGCTCCAAATTTACTGTTACGACCGCCGCGGCCATCTCCACACGTCCTCGTGCTGACTTATCGCTCGTGCGGTGCTCGAGAGCGGGCAAACTGCCCTCGCAACGACGCCGTCGCGTTGTTTATCAATACCGGAGTGTGCTGATAACATTTACGTTTAAGTCTTCTTGGCTTACTCGCTACCACGTCGGCGTAAGATCGGTTACAATTTATTTGTAAATTTACTTCAGCAAGCTTTGCAAAATAGTACATTTACTGCTGGCTTCATCTAATTCCGTAAGTCAGATATAGAAGCCAATAGTAGCCGGCGTTCCAAGACAAATTAGTTGCCAAAGCAGAGCCTCTATTCAACTGCGTTATAACGATATCGTATTTGACCTGTTTCCGTATTGTCAACGTTTTCATAACTCTTATGTCATTTACAATAATGGCGACTGTGACATAAACAATTCTAAAACACGTCAAACACGATATTGTTATAACGCAGTTGAATAGAGGCCCAAATCCGAATCAAAGTGAAAATGAAAATGATCGCTAAATATGAACTAATGAATATAGCAATAGCGAAAGAGCTTGGTTTTATAATTATCATATTTAAAAACAAGGGAATAATACAAAAAACACATTGTCAAAAAAGAGCGTCCGATTAGTAAGCTCATCCATTTGTGTTTAAGGTCTCCAACTCAGGCAGTTCGAGAGGTTTGCGTGTAATCGCCGTCCCTCGGTGCGTCTGCGGTGTCAAATTGACGCTCTGTCAGTGATCGATAGTGCCCGAGCCTGGCTGCCCGGCCGCACAGCGCTACAGAACAGCACAGAACGTTTATCTTGATTACGGTGACGTTGACGATACGAATACGAACTAGCAATCCGTAAAATTAAAATTTAGGAAGATAAAGCGAAAAAAGACGAGCCGAGGCAAAGTATAGCGCACATTGATTAAGGCGAAGGTTCTGTTCGAATAAGGACGCAGCAATGTCTATCGGTTGAGAGATGAAATCATGTTTTCAAGTAAATCAAATAGGAATTTAATAAAAATAAGCATGAGTTCTATAAAATACACATCTCACACATCGTTAGAAGAGCGACATTGGATACTCCTAAGCACATAAATATAAATAGCATCACTCACGCGAAATTTTGCTTTCATAAATCAAATGTTGTCTACTACCATTAGCATTTTTCCTTCAAATAACCTTTGATAAGCGATATATTTTTAAGTCCCAAGATTGTTGGTAAACATCATCAAAGCTTTTGGCTAGGATAACCCCCGAGAACTGAGGCCTGCACCGGCAGGGCCGCGGCCCGCTGCCGCCGGGTCTGTTTGAGTTTTTCACTAATGGAAAATCTGCATAATGGGCCGCTCCCCTGATTCGATTTACTCAGAACACGTTACCCTCGACCCGCTCTAATGGACTGTCGCTATTTACTCGGAAGAAGACAGTTTTTGTCGATATCCTTTTGCGAAGCGAACGCGCAAGTTGGCTTTCTTTTGTGACTTAAGTTCATTTCAAGAGGATGATACGAGCCTTCGGCGGGAACAGTCTCGCGGGCATGGTTTGTAAAGGATACCTAATAATGGCGGCCTAACTTAAATGTAGGTGTCAGATTTGGCGGCGGCAAGCCGGACCGTAACGCCAGACGAGGGAATCAAATAAATCACCGCCAAAAGAGAAATATTAAAAAAGGTGACGAGGCAGACGCCATTAATTAATGCGAATGTGTTGGCGTCCGAGGCTGAAACTTCATCCAGACAATTTATAAATGTTATGTAGGTAATAATGGGAATCGTTTTTTATTCTGAGGCTCGGGCGGAATCGGAAAATATTTAATTTGATAGAGGGCAGCGGGCGGACATTTATCAATATCACATTGGCGGACGCCGCCGACGTGACAGCGCCGCACCTTCCCGAACTAAATGGGGACAGCTGTCTAGTGCTTTAATTTTTTCGTGCAGAGTTACAAATAATAATTTGCGAATTTTTCTTTCTTACGCAACCGTATTTTTCATTACTGATTTAAAAACAACGCAAATTATTTAATTATTTGGATAACTATAATGAAAAAGAAACTTTAACATTTTAATATTTACCTACTCACCTTAGGGTTTTACGAAAGTGCCTGATAATAGTGATAATGTAAATAAAGGATATTCGACAACTTAGCGTAAATATTACGGCACAAAACATTTATTCTTTGGAAAGGGTGCAAATTCATAGATACTAAAATTACCCATTATCTTTAACTTTACACAAAACAATAGTGCTTTATAACACACCTTGGATTTGGTCGGTTTTATTTTAATAAGGACTTATACTTAATTGATTGATTGAGTCATAATGGCTTACTTCAGTCCTTTGTTGAACAATCTACGATTATCTCACCATTCAAGAATAAACTCACTTTTTAGGGCTCCGTAGTCAAACTAGGAACCCTTATAGTTTCGCCATGTCCGTCCGTCCGTCCAGAGCGTAGCTCAGAGACTCTTAAGGCTGTGGGCGGACGGACGGACTACTAGTACTAAGGTACTAGAAAGCTGTAATTTGGCATGAACATACATATTAGTCACACCAACAAACTGGAAGAATAAAATCTTGGAAATAATATGAATTTGAATGCATATTATGGGCTTGAGCCCTATTTTTTGTTAGAGTCAAGTGTCCAAACCCCCACCCCCCCTACTACAGCCAAAACTACAAATACTAAAAATCTGAAAAAAACTTAAATGAAAGCGCATATAACGACTGCCAGTCACCCTGTATATTATTAAGCCATCGCCGACCACATCTGCCTGCCGGTCTGTTCGACTTGAAAATTCTAAATTCCTTGGACCAATGTTAATGCGATTTTCGGGGGTGGTTTCTTAATTCCACCAAAATCTACGCACAAAGCCGCGAGCAGAATTTTAACACGCTAATTTGTCTCAACCTATAATACGCTATCGCTAAATTAACTCAAATGTGTTTTTTTGGGCTTTTCACAAGACAAGAGATAACCTATAACCGCGACCGAAACAAACATTCGCAATAAGTCTTTTTATTATTAATGATAACTATTGTGATATGGAGTCTCGTTAGTTAAGCAGTAAGCATTAGGTACCTACTATTATCGTAAATGATTAATGCATTACCATTTACATACGACGAATAATGGTTTTCAGACAAAGGGAAACGTTTTGAAATATCTATTTAATCTAAGTATATTAGTAACCGTTATTGCTTATGATTCTGCAGAAACTCGTTAACTTTTATCCTGTTTTAGCAATTTAAAATGCAGACATGTTTTAACAGTACAATAATCAGTGTTAGTACAAAAGACTGTAACTTAAGATACAAGATGTAACTGAAAAAAACTTAAATGAAAGCGCATATAACGAATTTAACAGGAAAACTATCACGACTAAGTAGACATCATTGGTTCTTGATACATGCGATTAAAGTGTTTATTCGTACTAAAAAATCTAAGACAGCACCAAATGACTTTAAATAGAAAATTAGTTATATACGAGTATTACTTATTGATTTTTATATTTGTAGTACTTAACGGCTTCGGAACCCTAAACTGAGCATGGTCCGACATGCTCTTGCCCGGTTTCCTTTATTTGTATATTTTGACATAATACTTCAACGTTTGTCTTTGGTGTTTTTCTTTTCAATAAATCAACCTACGAAGTTTTCTTTAGAGAGTTTGGTCTAGAAACTTTTTTTGGCACGTAAGAAATCGTTTCGTTTTTTTTTGTTTAAATGGAATAAACTATAAAAGCGCATACTTCCCGAATTATCATTCATTATATTTTGGCTGCAATGAGTAAACTAGCTAATCTGTACAAGAAGTGAAGTAGCCAAAATCTTTTAGAATAGAAAATAACCTCAAGCTCGAGTGAGCATTCTTACTTAGCTAACCGCTGAGGTGCTTGGCCTTCATGTCTCGGTTGGGCCTGAAGTCCGCCTGCCTTCTCCATCTTTACATTGCTGCAGGGTGTGATCTAGCCTCCACCTCTTCACCTACACGGCATCCGTCTCAGTGTCCGCTGCCACTTCCTGGTTTCCCTCCTCCAAGCTCCATACCGACTCGACTGGTCCACGACCACATTTTACATGTCATATTTTTATGAAACACTTGTAAATACCTTTTTTTACACTCGTCTAATAAACTTTTATTCACTTTTCTTTTTATTTAATTGTCGCTACACGACAATAGCGAAGCACTCGATAAAATGTAATTTCGGGATAGTATTTATTTTATCAGATGGTCAACGGCGTGTACGTTACGAGTGCTTGAATGATTTATTAATAAAGTAACATAAATAAAAGAATATGATTTTCAGCGTTGTGACCGAAGCAATCAGGACGCCACCGGCGGTGCGGCGGCCGGCGCCCGGGGCGTTCATTTGTTCGTTTGCCACTGGAACACTATATTTTGTATCAATACTGGTGCTTTATTTTAATATCCCCAGTAATAAAATATTTATGGACATGGATAATAAACATGTAGCTCTGTAATTTTATTCGCTAAGCAATTAATTATGCGGGTCAGCGCCGGAGCGCAATTTCCTCACCGTTTGGTTCTGCAGTACTTTTAAAACACCTGTTTAACTTCCACGAGTAATTACAGTTGTACTTTCACGTAATTATAACAATAGTATTTACACCTCGTGAAGAGTATTATTAAGTACAATAATAAATTATCGCGTAACGTTTAGACAGTATTGTTGTCATAATGGTTCTCACACGAACGTTAACGTTGCGGGTATTGTTCCTTTTGGACGTTACTGACGCAAGACGTAGGTAAATAAAAACAGTAAGCGGTCTATTGTACACACAAAGACTCAATAAAACGTCGGACTCGTACAAGGCACGTACGAGGGAAAAACTCGGGTAGGCAGTAGTTAGCGTGGGAGCGAGCAGGTGCGCTCCTCGATATTCGACACTTGCCGTGAAAAAGGTTACATGATAAATTTAGGGAAAACAAGGAAACTTCACGAATCCTTTGCAGGCCTGCGGGGCGATTCGCGATCGTTTATCAATTTCCGACGACAGGGATATCGAATTAGGCAGGTGTACTTTATATGGGGTTGTTACAAGAGTTTTTTATGGCTATCCGTTGGAGTTTCTTGAGCGCTGCTGGTGGTAGCTTGACGGTTTAAATCAGTCAAAAGACCTAACAATGGAACTTAAGGAAATATTTAAAAGCGATACAAACATTTCTTAATCAATGTGAATTTCACACTGAAATCAATCTTTCCTTAACAAATAAAATATTTACTTTATTACGCTTCATAAGCTACGCGAGATTAACCAATTGACTGCCATTGGTGAAAAGTTAGTCGAGAATTTCGTAATCTTTCTATTCTACGACTAAAAATACCTAATGAGGGTAACTGTCCCATTTAACACGGACACGTTTCAGGAAAACTAGATTTAGGTATGTACTGGGCATAGTTTAAATTCACCAGCAGTCTAACTCTATGTGCCTCATATAATCCTGGTACCTGTATCGATTATTGTGCGATACGCACCCGGACTTTCATTGTGCTGGGCCATCGACGCGTCCATTTGGGTTTATAAATGGTTGCATGTTGCATTCAGGGATGTGGTCGTGGTGTGGTTTGCATTGTACCGCTCTATTTGTTCAGGACAGCGTAGACGGAAGTTCGTGCCGATCGCGCGCGCTTCCGATCCGCGATACGCGAAACGCTCAATAAACTGCACTATCCGTCATTCTACGAATAACGCACTTGATAAACGAGGGAGCAAGATAGTTTTTCTGAAGACAAAGTATGATAATTTTACAGAAAGGTGCGGTAATGTTTTAAGAGAACTACAATTTTCCCTAGAAAAAAAGGGTTTACATTAATCTGGTATAATTTTTTTTAGCATATTCATCATTTGGCATACAGTCTTTTTTTTCAGAAACCGTATACTTTTCAGGATTGTTATAAAATAAACCTAACCTAACCAAACCTAATGGGCTCTATGCAATGCTATTTTAAATAATCCTGAAAGTATACGGTTTCTGAAAAAAAAGACTATGCCAAATGATGATTATGCCAAGTGATGATTATGCCAAAAAAAGTTATACCAGATGAATGGAACCCAAAAAGAAGAAATATCAAATAGACAGAAGATAAACTTGTTATTCTTTCTAAAGAAAATCAATAGATTGGCCATAAGAAAATACATTTTAATGACATTCTTACTCTTAAAATAATTACTTAGATACCCTTAGTATTAAACCTCAAGGAGTAAGTCACGAATCCGTATCACGCCATCGCAAAATTTTGCTAAATCTGTAATTTTAAGTAGGTATAAAAAAGAAAGCTAACAATGACGGTATGACGGTACCAACAAAGGAAGGCGTTTCAAAAACCTTTAATTTTAAACCGTGCAGTTTGCCAATGCCGTGGCAAATTAAGAATGGCCTACGACCGGGGCCGGTGCCTCTCGGGGTTATTTCCACGGCACCTGCAGCGCCCGTAAATCGCGCGGCGGCTGCGCAGCCCTCGCCCCGCCTATACTGAGTAATCGCCCTTACGAGCATGCAATAAAACCCCCTTACAAACATTTACAAGGAAAATGTTCCCAATGAAACACTTCGCGCTAGCGCCGACGCGTAAACCAACAAGCCTCTTTAAAGCATTCAAATGGCGCTCCGGAGGGCGAACAAAACGGTTTTTTAAATGCACTTCTAAGAACAGTAAAACATTTACTATAGTTTCTTGTAAAACTGAATTGTAATAAACAAAATCGGTGAATTAAAACCGGTATACAGTACAGTGCCAAGTTTAATTCGCGCTGTGAAATTGTAAAGACGCAAAATAAGAAAGAAAAGCCAACAGAGCAGCGAAGTAGTCCGCGTTGAATCGGAGGCGGCGAGTTTATCTTTAGTGTAAACTTTCATTCGGCGGCGGTAAGTCGGGGATTAGAGGCTTAGACTGAGGAGACGCGCATTTCAGATGAGACTGCGCCCTCGGTGCACTCTGCTGTACACGCCGCGTGCGCGATAAGATTCCAATAAAAACCAGATAAATCGATCTAAGCCGAAGCTCATGCAAACAAGAGATTGATTACTCTAACATAAACTTGGAAACACAAACGACGTACTTTTATATAATTCGAGTAGCTTCTGCCCGCGACTTTGACCGCGTAGAATTAGTTATTTTGCCATCTCATGTTGCGGGGGATTTCTATTATTGTTATTCCCTCGGGAGCTTTTAAAATTACCGGGATGAATAGTAACCTATGTAACACAGGAAAGCTGTGTCCATTTCAAATTTCATGTAAATCCTTGCGGCCGTTGAAGCGTGAAAGAGTAACAAACTAACACACATACACAAACTTTCGCGTTTATAATATAAAAGGGATTAAACTAGGTATATGTGTCTATATTTTATCAACTTGCATTTGTTCGCTCTTATCTGTAATATATCGTTGTTTATTGAAAATGAATGCCGGGCGTCGACCGCAAGTGGTAAAACTAGCGCTCGTGTTTATTTTAAATTCGAGATGAGTATCGGATATCACTGATCCGGGGCGGGGATATTGGCAAAGTTTGAAGAGGTTCAAGGCGCACCGCAAGATTTATACACAATCCCGACAAAATAACGCCACAGTACAAGACGCAGAACAACCGAAGAATAAACCTTAGATCATTAAGGCTATACAACACAAAAGACAATGAATATAAGGAAGCCCGTTGAAAAACAGTCTTTTAAATTCGCGGCACGGCCAAAGCGGATGACAACGAGTAAGTAATGGAAACTCGATTTATCCAAGTGGACGGCCCTAACGAGAGGACCACTCTCGGCTCGGCGGCCGCAATAGCCCGTACACGGAAAAGGCGGGATAAAGGAGGATGTGCCGCAAAAATCATCTTCCGTTACGAACGCAAACCCCCGATAGACGCGTCTATCCGCTACGCGAAGCAAAACTCCCTTTTAATGTTCTTTTATTTATGCCCTTCTCGTAAAGCTTTGAACATAAATCAAGTACACGAAGAATGATAACTCCGGGCAAAAACGAGTTGCAAATTCACAAAGCACGTAGCAAAACGTTTTGACATTCCAATCGTGATATTCAGAATTGTATCAAAACGCGGGTGGTAAGTAAGGAATAAATTTCCACGAGTCGAACTGCAGTGGTGTGAGAATATTGCGGGGCGCGGGCGCGTTTAATATTTCATCCTCCCGGTGCACCGCTGCCGCTTCCTTGCACTGAATTGACTAACTCCAAAGAAACTGCTTTATTCATTACGGAAACCGACGATTTAAGTACTAAAGCTCGAAGAATGTTCGACTGGGGGCTTCCCCCGGAAAAGGCGTCGCTGACTGAATCGGAGTCAATGAGGTGAATAATTAATGGCTCAACTTTAAAGTCTAGGGTTAACATGAAGTAAAAACCTTTCGTTTAATGCCAGGCCAGGAGTTTTCTAGCAGATACATACATACATAACACATAACATCACGCCCTAATTCCCAGAGTGGGGTAGGCAAAGCTACAGAAATACTAACAACTCTAAAAGAATTCTTGATAATTCTGTAACAGATATCAGCTATCAACGTTATAAAAACGATAATTCAGTAGTCTCTGGAACATTGGCGATTTTAGGACTCATACAATTAGTACAAAACCGGCCAAGTGCGCGCCAAGTCGTACCTACTTATGCATCGAGGGTTCCATTCAGACTTATAGGTTTATAATGGGCTTTTTGTGATACGACTACAAATTTTCCTTTTTTGGACTTTTTTCTTTACTTGAGCTATAAGATATTGCTTCTTGGCAAATTTCAGGGAAGCAGTACCCTATCAGGTTTTAATCAAAATATACGGCATGTACAGCCGTACCTTTTGATTTCGTTGACTTAAAAGGTCGATTTTTCACAGCTCCAAGGAATTACTGACTTGGGCATTTGATATCAATTTCAAAAAGGGTCTTGTGTTACACGGCAGACAGACAAGACGGACAACGAAGTGATCCTATAACCCACTGCAAGTAAACCGTGTTCAGTTTTTGCCCGTTATTCCAGTTATATTTGTAAGTTATTTTTGTATGTTACAATTAATTAAAAAAACGGGTCCTGTTTTCTTTTTGTAGTACGGAACCCTACAAACTTATGGCAAAGAAGTTGTTGCCACCGACGCCGGTGAGATAGTAACTATTCTAAATCACGGTAACCTCATTGAATGCAATTGCAAACAGACAAGTATTATTAATTTAAGGATCTGTACCAATGACTAAAAAACGTTACCAAAAAAATAAAATAGAATGAAAGCTTGTCCGAAGTAATAGTAGAAAATACCTCTTAGCTAAAATAGTCCCCTGATATTTTTATGTTGACTTAGTTGTCCATCTGTCCGTCCGTCTGTCGATCGACATTATTTTTCAGCAGCTGAAAAGTGGAATTGTTATTTTATGTGTTCAGTGTTTCGCACAAGGCATTATTATTGATTTGACATTAATTATGGAATTATTTATTTTCGCAGTTGAAAACTCGGACAGCCAAAGATTTATGCATGCAGAATGATGCAATTTAGATATCGTAAATATTTGGCCATTGCAAACATTCCATTAAGTAAGTAAGTACCTATATAATTTATTCATCGCAAACAAAAATGACAATAAATATTAAGTATTTGAAAACATTTTTGCATGACTTCTCGACGAACTGCAGTAAAGTGAAACAAAATTTAAAACATGCGCCTTTTCAGATTTGTGTATTCTAGTTAACAAACCAAGTAAGGTATATAAGGTATATGCCACGATCGTTTGTCACCACTCGCACAGGGTTCAAAGAAACGAGACAGAATGGATGGTCTATTTAATGAAACCGGTCAACAATCGGATTTTAAAACCCCCGATTTTTTTAATTTTGGCACAGGACCGAGTGCACTATATCCTTCCTGGTCGTTTTACAAGTCGAAATGCACTTGCTCTCGGTTTTAAAGACCCAACAAAGCGGTACGCCGAGGTTGAATTAATTAAATAATTTGAAATAGATAAAGAATGATGGCTGGAGTTTGAGATATAGTTCTAATGTAAACGGTCGAGTTCGTTCCGCACAGACCGCACATACTTAAGCCGCGGTACGAATTCAAGTTAAAAGCGGACCTTTAAGATTTTGCATTATTTTTTTAAGTTAGACAAAGGCGTGGAGAGCAAAATAGAGCACTACGCCGGTGTTCGCGGGACGAAAGGCAATGTTTCAAAGCCGGCGGGGTCGGGTGTCGTCGTTCGCCGGTGGCTCACAAGTTAATGCGGCTTTACGACACTCAAAAGAAATCGCTGATTTACCTGCTGTGATGTTCACATTTTCCTTTGACAAAACTAGCGGCTTAAAGTCTGATATTTATTTGACAAGGAATGCGTAGCGATGAGATATATCTTCGTTGTGGCAGTCGCCGTTAAAATTAAGGAGAACCATAATCAGGCACGACACGATTGGCGATTGTGTGCGGGGTGCAAAAGAAACTAATTGCTTGTACAGAACGCGTCAAAGGGTCCGGCACGGCTTCGAATGTCGATTGCCGGCGCACATAATGGCTGGTAGCTATTTAGAGGTGGGTGTATAACACAAAGATCTGGTTTTTAGATCGAAATTCCCAGCGATCCTGCGGGAGCTCACATACGGGAGTCTTAAATGCCACGATCGGAGGCAGAGCTCGTAGAAGATACGTCTAATGCACTTTAATGTATCATGATGTTATCTTGTGGATAGAATAAATTGCATCGTCAGTAGCATAGGTATATCAACTTATCTGTAAAGTTTGCCCGGATTCGGTAAGCAATCTTTGAAGTTTAATTTCCTCATCTGTATCAGGGCTAAGTTTAATGGTCGCGTTTGAGTTTAATGTTCATTTTCAAGAGTGCGGTGGCGGCTTATGGCGCGCCGCAAACGGCGTCGCGCAGCGTGCCCGATTGGCTAAGTTAGCATTTGGCACGGACATTATCCATTCAGCACCAATCAGGGCGCTCGAGTGTTGCTCTCAAACAGCTCTATCCTGCGCCCGGCTATACTTCTAATAAGCTTTTGTTTGTCTCCGCTGCACTGACTGCACTGGTTCAGTTTGCGCATCGTGAAGTGGAGTTATCATTTGCGTTGTTTTTCTACCCGTGCCACTCGCTGTGAGAGCATAACTTGCTTATTCAATTTTACTTGTTCACCGCAACGGGGTAACAATACGCAACGTAATTGAACCAGGTGTTCTTTTCATCGCGAATAAACAAAGCTATGATGCTTTTGTACAAACTTATGATTCATTCAGTAGTCTTTTTAATTGTGTTGACATAAAAATACATGAAATATAAAAGGAAATGCATTATTAAAGTCTATTGATCTAAGCGATATTTTTCGAAGTGTCATAAATAAAAAGTCGGATCGCTAGATTCGCTTTCTCTATCGATGTAATAAATACAAGAGAATTTATGTCATTGTAGTAATCTTGAGGTGGGATCGCGGGGCGAGTCACGAGGCGCATTGTTGTGCGCCAATAGGGATTCACACGGCGCTCGCGCATTCGTCGCTACCAATATCATAAAATATCCTTTACGTATTACAATAATTCCATCTTGATGCTATGATAAAACAGAAAATATTGCACTAGCTTGGGTAGTAATCACCCTGTACGCTCGTGACTATGTATAGAGATGAACTGAGAAGTAATTTTTCCCGGTGCGATTTAAACTTTTTTTTTATGGCATTGAGAAGGCAAACGAGCACTCAGGCCACCTGATGGTAAGTGGAAACTGACTAAAACTTAATTGACTTAAACTCCACCGAATTGTATTTTAAAACCACCAAAAACAAATCGGATGGTAGCGGCGCGGCGGTTCTGTTATATGTCACGAAGTGGTTGAAAATCGAGTTTAATTTCTAAATAGCGATGTAATACTTCCGCTTCTTAGGTCACACATACCTGTTCTACACCTCGTCGCTATCGCTATTGCTGCTAACTTTAGCTTCATACTTATTTTAATTACTCGAACTCTTACTATACTGGAAGTCCCTAACAAGTTTGAAAACGTCAGGCATGTCGACTGCAGTGAATGTGTTAACATCGGAAAAATTTACGATTTGTATGTAGGTTTTACTAACAACTCTGACAAACATTACATGCCTGACGTCTTCAATTTGATTACAATCACAAACTACCGTTATATTAGTAAAGTATTTCTCATTAAAATGAACTCTGGGGTCGGTGTATAAGCCTCACTTAGGTACAGGGAAAGATAACCAACTGTCCGGCTTTGATTTATCTATACTTATGTATATTATAAAGAACTTACTTATATTGCCGTGTGGTGCCGGGTTAGAATAGTGCCACTCCATGTCTTCCCGTGGATGTCGTAAGAGGCGACTAAGGCTAGTAGTACTGTTAGGCGATGGGCTTGCAACCTGTCACTAATACACTAGTAAACATCTTAGCCTGTTTGCGCAAAATGTGGTTACAGTATTATCAAGAAGTCTATTTTGAGTTGTTGGTATTTCTGTAGTTCTGGCTACCCCACTCTGGGAATGAAGGCGTGATACTATGTATGTATGTATGTATATTATAAAGACGTAAAGTTTGTGACTTTGTGATGTTATAGGGGGTAATCTCTGGATGTAATAAGCCGATTTCGAAAATGATTTTACCAATAGAAAGCCAAGTTATTAGTGAGTCTCATAGGCTATGTTTTATTTTTGTACGCGGAGTCGCAGGCAACAGCCAATTTTGATATAATGTTAGAGAGTAGTCTCAAATAATAAACACGTATTTTTTGTTATCAATCTGTTTAGAGAAATTGTCCTGTAATTTGCATTGTTGTGTTCCGGTTTGGGGATAAGACAACCGGTGAAATTACTAGCATAGAGGCATTCCATCTTAGTCCTCAGGGTTGGCAACGCATTTGAGGTCTTAGGATTATAGTCTTGAGAATTCAAATGTTTATGGGTCTCAGATTCCACTTACATTCAGGTGGCCTGAGTGCTAGGGTGCCTTCTCCTTAACATAAAAAAAAAACTGAAATATGACTTAAGAGTGCGCCGAGGCAACGATACGTAATTACGAAACAAAATGCGTTCGTTTGATCGCCTGCTGCATTGTTTTTACTGAAGCTTTAGTTATGCAATTCATAAGTAAGATATTTAAGGAATCACTCTATCTATCATATACTTTAGAAACACGATTACTTGCACTTCCCTCGATAGAAAAAACATCCAAAGATAACTCTACATAACAAAATAAACACTTAGTACGGCGTAATTACTTCACGGAAGATCATCAGTTTTGGATTTACAACAAAACTACACGTCTTCTATAACGTCTACACTTTACATTTGAAAATGTGTTTTTATTTTACTAATATGAAGGAAATACCTAAATTCGCACGCGTTTCGTCCATTTTAGCCAGAGCCGTCGCGTTTCCCCCATGTCCGCATTACTCAGGCTTCGGCCGTCGGAGGTGGAGGCTGTGTCGCTAGTTGATTCGTTGCGTTTATCACGATTTTTGTGATTATTCACTTTATTTTAAATGGGGAACAAACACAACCAAGAAAGGAAGAGAAGGGGTTGGCAAAAGCACAATGTTAAACGCTTTCGTGAAGAAATGAAGTAAGTTAAAATCGTAAACCTACTGATAGTGGAGTAGTTCTAAGAAACCTGATTTGACAGTTGTCAAAATGCCACGCTAAGGGAGGAGAAAATAAATCGGTAGCAACATAGACTGATTTTCGAGATGCATCGATTTGTATTACTAAGACTTTGTAATCGTTTAGTTGTAGTCTTGATGTTTTGGGCCAAAATTGGTTTATTTACACAAGTAATTTTAAACAACACGCGAAGTTCTTTCAATTAGTAGGTAGGTATATAAAAAATACACTTCTATGGTGAATATTTACCAAGATATAAAAATAGTTTAGCTAAAAAAACACATTTACAGGAAAAACAGGCTTCTTAGAACGACCCGAGGTTTTTTTTACTATAATTAATTATATAATATTGTTACTTCTTGGGATGGTTTCAATATTTCTAGAGCAAGACATCTCCAGAAATCTGAATACAAAGAGAATACTCCGTAAGTACCTAACAACTATATTTCAACAAATGAGTAAAATTGCAAAATTATTCATATTTTTTTATTTATAGGGTTAATGTTCCAGTTGTTGGCACTTCGCTACAAAGCGAAGAGTTAGGTACCTAATGAACCGGTGAGGTATGCGTAAAAATAGTAAGAGGTGTATAGGAAAACATTTTAATAAATTTAGTATGAATTTTCACATTATCTTTATATTTTTTCAATTTACAGAGTAAATGAATTGGTTGACATCGATTATAAAATTTACCACACAATGGGATTGTAAGTCCCAAATACGAATTATTTTTATAGAATGAGGATTACAAAATTTCATCCAAAAACCAATTCTGTTAATAAATAAATTATAGTTAAATCAAAACGTTCTGTTTTATTACAGGATGCCAATGGACCAAATTTCTTGTCTTTCAGTGGATGGAGAAATAGACAATGACATTTCTTACTCACACAGACAAAATAATGCCGTGAAGTAAAATCCGATATTGATTATTGTTGTTTCTTATGTCCTAATATTTTTTTCTAAAGATACCTGCGTACATTATTCATTACATTATATACATACATACATTAAGTAGGAACTTCTAAATATGTGATTGATACAGCAGCTTTAAGTTTTTAGTTTTTTAAAACATCAATTTAATTTTATACTTTATAGTGATCAGAATCAGACATTGAAGTTTTTGCGGAAATAATCATGGATAAACATTCGTACAAACTAAGATCCTTTTTTTTAAAGACGGTTAAAATACCAAAACCTTCTCCTATGTGAAACAAATACTTTTCTGAAAACCGCATTAAAAACGGTTCAGCCAAACGTGAGATAATCGCGGACAAACATACATACATACATACAGGTCAAACTGAGAACTTCCTTTTCTTTGAAGTCAGTTAAAAATAATAACTTGAAGAAAGGGTCCATGACTGGGATTTTTGCCCTACTCAGCCGTTCTTATTACTTTACATTAGGTATTGAGTTCACTTTATTTTGTGCTTAGAATATTGTCAATAAAGGTAATTAGGTTTTATTTCATTTCAATATACAGTCACATTAAATCACGGGGTTGTTGAGCCACCATAGAACTATGTCCTAATGACAGCGTCAAGTCACGCAAAAGAAATTATTTACGTCAAAATTTACCGTCAACTTTCTATGAAAGGGTTCTCCCGGTAACCTTCGGAGAGGGAAGATGGCCGATTGGAAGATGTACGGCTTTTACTTATGATTTATTCTCTTTAGCCGAACAATTTGCCCAATAAATATTATAAATAACTTAACACTAGCTAAATACACCTTAGACAAACGACATTAATGACATACATGCTCCGGTAAGACCCATTAAGGTTAAACATCTTCCTGCTCCTTGGCTCTCTGAGGATATACGAGTGTTGATAAGGAGGAAGAATCTTTCCAAAGCAAGGTATAAAGCTGACCCATCGGACTTAAACAAGGCTAGGTATCATAGGCTGCGTAATCGTTGTGGCACTGTTTGTCGAGACGCACAAAGTCGCTACGTCCGTAAGTCAGTAGAAAATGGTGATCCAGCCAAAGTTTGGAAGTTTCTTAAGTCACTAGGAGTTGGGAAATCTCAGCATAATTCCACTACCTTAGATTTAGATCTCGATCAGCTCAATAAGCATTTCTCATCTTCTGCCTGTTTTAATGGCCCTATTAAGGACAAGACCTTAAATTATCTTTCTACTATCCCAACTCCTGACACTTCTCCTTTCTCTTTCAGTCAATTTTCCGACAGTGATGTTAAGAAGAGTGTACAATCCATAACGTCTAATGCTGTAGGGGCTGATTGCGTTAGCCGTAATATGATCCTCCCTCTAATTGACCTACTTATCCCTTTCATTACCAACATCCTAAACACTTCTATCTCAGCCAGTGTATTTCCTTTGTTGTGGAAGGATGCTGATGTTGTTCCCATTCCTAAAAAACCTAATCCCTCTTCTTTTTCTGATTATCGCCCTATTTCCATTCTTCCTTTCCTTTCCAAAGTTCTGGAGCGTCTTGTGCATCAGCAGCTAACCTCTTACTTGACCAGAAATGACCTCCTTAATCCCTTTCAATCCGGTTTCCGACCCGGTCATAGTACGGCTACCGCTCTCGTAAAAATCACAGACGACATTCGGTTGGGATTTGACAACAGAAAGTTAACCGTACTAACATTGCTGGATTTCAGCAATGCATTTAATACTGTTGATTTTGACGTCTTACTTGGAATTTTGTGCTCTCTTAACATATCTCCTGCGGTAGTTGAATGGTTTCGTAGTTATCTAGTAGGTCGTCGGCAGCGTATAAAGGTGGAAGCTTCCCGATCTTCATGGTGTAGTACGCTGGCCGGCGTTCCGCAGGGTGGCGTGCTATCTCCTCTCCTTTTTTCTGTCTTCATTAACTCTATCACACTTAGCCTTCTCTCTTCCTATCACCTTTATGCCGATGATCTGCAAATTTACTCTCAAGGTGTTCTTGGCGAACTCGACACTGTAGTAAATACCACTAACAACGATTTAGCTCGTATCTTGCAATGGAGTAATAGTTTCGGGTTGAGAGTCAATCCTGCTAAGACTCAAACTATTCTTATCGGCAGTCCTAAATTATTATCCAGAGTCGACTTTGAGAGTCTCTCGCCTGTTTATTTTGATGGGGTCCTGATTCCTTTTTCGCAGCAAGTCAAAAACCTGGGTATCATTATGGACTGTACCTTATCGTGGGTTCCTCAAGTGAACGAGATTAGCAGGAGGATGTTTGCGTCAGTGTGGTCTCTTAGGCGGCTTCGTAACTTTCTCCCATTTGCAACTAGAATTGCGCTAGCTCAGTCATTGCTTCTTCCTATTTTGGACTATGCTGATGTGTGCTTTTTAGATCTTACTGTAGAGCAGCTTAATAAGCTTGAGCGAATTCAAAATATGTGCATTCGGTTCATATTTGGTTTACGCAAATATGACCACGTCTCTAATTTTCGTTCGCAACTCAAGTGGCTTCCTATCCGTTTTCGCCGGTACTTTCATATCCTTAATCTCCTCTACTGTGTTCTGTTCTTCCCTGCAACCCCGCGTTACCTCAAGGAGCGTTTTAACTTTTTTACGTCGATTCGTTGCTCCCAAAATTGTATTTTAACTGTACCCTCCTCATCATCTAAATTCTACAACAATTCCTTTACTTTTCAGGCTGTCCGTCTGTGGAACTCCCTCCCTGTGGAGCTGCGGCAGGCTAAGTCTTTACCTGTATTTAAGAAACTTCTCCTTGAGCACTTTTTGTCGCAGTCTTAATTGTATTGTCTCAGCACATTTCTCTCACTATGCATTTCTGTCGTGTGGCTGTTTTTTTTCCCTGATGTGGATGTATTGACATTTATGTATGTATTTATTTATTACTATCTATTTATTCATGTAAGTCATTATAATGTATTAGTTTGTATTAATATATATTTGATTATCTATTTATTAGTTTGGTAAGCGTGTATTTATAGGTATATTGTATTTTATAGCTAGCATAGTTCCTTGTAATTGTTCGAAATTGGTCTGCACCACCTACCGTGTAAATTGTTTTAACTTGCACCTTATCCCTTCTAAGGTTGTCTGGAAGAGATCGCTAATCAGCGATAAGACCGCCTGTTGTTTACCTGGGTCTTCTAAATTGTGAAAATTCTGTGTAATGTTTTTGTTTGGTGGACAATAAAGTGTTTTGTATTGTATTGTATTGTATTGTATTAATTAAAAATTATCTATCTATCTGTGAGTGGGTTCTAGAGTGGCTCAACAATCTCGTGATGTGACTGTACCTCATTACAAGTAATTCAATCCTACCTTACCTACCGACAGTAAACAACAAATTTAAAAAAAAATGTAGACTGAAAAAAGTTTTTAACTTCTTATAGTCAATATTTTAGTAAAAGTATTCGGAATCGATTATGTTTTTTTATTTTGTAAACATTGGTAGCAACCTCCGCGCCTAGTGGATCGGCGCACGGCTCGTCAGGCGCGGCGCGCGGCCGGCGCATGGCTCCAGCTCGCTCCTTGCTGGTGTGCTATACGCACACATACACAGAGTGCATAAAATACCTAAAGTTAATGAGCGCAAAAAGCTCGGTGCCCCCTTAAACGTCTAACTTTTGCAGTTTGTTCAAGCAAATGACTACACACATATCAAAATAAATCACATTGGAGCTGGGCAGTTGGGTACCTTTCCTTGTTACTTGATATTTGACAGTAATCTGCAGTTTGGTGTCGATAAGGAACCTGCTTTATCTTAAGAAAACAATGACGATATGGTTTAAGACAAAGTGCAACAGAGGTCCAAGGGTGATATAATATTCCTATTGTGCCTTGCAGCACAAGTATGCGCAGTCTAGACGCAATAATTTAGGTCTAACATCTGCGACCGTACGCTGACCTGCACCCGCTGAGGTACCTTGCACAGAATTAACAATGAGATCAGCTTATCCCCGCGAGACCTATGCCCACTCGGTAAATTGTTGGTCGCAATTACCTATCAGTTGTTTAGTTGGTTCAATTCGATAATCTTGCATTATTATAAACAAAAAAACTGCAATGCGTTTGTGACAGGAAGCATACAGATAATTATGTTTTGTTTTGTCTTGTTTACAAATTCAAAGTGTTACTATGCTGTTAATATTATCTACACAATAATTCAAACACAGCGAGCGAAACACGGTCTCGGTTTATCTGCCATTGTTGTCACCACTTCATAAAGTATTAATGTAGGAGTATATAAGTATTTACACCCATATTAACAAGTTAAACTAATTCGGTTGGGTGTATTTTGATTTTTTTACAAAATTTCTGTTCGTATTTGATTTACTTATGAATTGATTGTTTTAGTTCGAGTATGCTATTTTAAAGGTGGGGTTCCAAATTATTTAATGATCTGGTTCAATATAAGTAACGTCATCTTTTGATGTCTAAAGATAAAGAAGAAAGCCTTTCATACATCAAAAACAGACCCGAAAACAAAAACAACGCCGCTTGTTTTGACAGCGAATATGGCTGCTTTTCCGTCTGCATTTCCAAGTGCAATGCCCTGCAATCAATAGGCAATCTATTCGGTGGCCGTCAAAGGTGCTTGAGAGGACTATCGGGATGCACCTCGAAAAAGACATCTCATTCGGGATCCAATTCACTGCGGTGCAACCGCGCAATTCATGCGCGTCGTTCAGTTCACTCCGCAAACAATTCATTCGGATTTCAATTTAAGTGCTTGCCTTTTCCGCCCGCAGCCTGACCTGGGGTTTGCTCTGGTGTGGATACCCTGTGTGGGCTGAGTACTTACTGTATTGTAAAAGGTTGCGTTGTATAAAATATTCCATACTTACATTGGTTACCTAGCCTAGATCAAGCAATGCCAGAGGAACATGGAATGAATCACATTAAAGAACTTGAAAAATATATAGCAAACTTGCACCATTGCTTCTGTACGAGTATGTACGTACTTATCGTCTGATTTTGTTATGGTTAGTGGATATAATTGATACGTTAAACCACAAAACTTCTTATTATCCTAGTTTTCTTAATATGTAGAATTATAACCGACGGTAAATTACATTAGAACGCATTAGAACTCAATATGTTAATGACTTCAATATCTTAAATGGACTTTCTTGTTTTTGGTTTACTTAATAAATTGGCCACATCGCGCTCTTTCAGCTGGAATGCCAGTCATCCTTATTATTCAAATCCAGGAGCGTCTTTCTTCCGATTACCGGACGGGATCGGTTTGCTATTAATATTCAATTCCCGTATTCTGTCGAAAACCTTATTTTCGGCGAGATTATTAATCCGGATTAACCTTCAGTCAGTGGCTCCGAGTTCACACTTCGTCAATGCGAAACTGTTCTTGAAGAGTAATTAAATTTAGTTATACCAACACAAGCAGACCCCAAAAGTTACTTCTTAACAAAGCTTAAGCCAAGCTTGAAGCTTATTGTCGGAAAAGTACTTTGATGTGGGCCTTAAAAAAATTACGCCTAACTTTATAACTTTGTGTTGAAATCAAAGTTCAAATTAAGTCATCAAAGTTTTTCCACCGCACGAGGATTATGAGTGTCTAAATTTCTTAATTTATAACTTTGATGCGGGCGAAAGAAAAAGTTTTAAGCGATTTATTGCCCGTACGGTGGGGAGATGAAATAAGATTGTTTTAATACAACGCATGTTTGCTAAATGGGAAAATAAATGGTTACACGTCGAATCGCCACAACACGCCTACATGTTGCTATCAAATATAAATTGCTATGTATTTTTCGTACGCGCTTAGGTTTAATAAATTGATATTTATATGGGCCGCAGGTGTAAGGTTTTACTTTGCGATACAGCGGCCACGCTTAATAAACAACCGGCAGAGCGGACGAAAAGAGAAGATTATCGTCCCGGGAAGACAATCGCGGGTTAAATATAAATGGAAATTTCGATCAAGGCGCCCATCAAACAGGTGAATAAATTATTTTATGAACTATCCTTCACCACAGCAGTATCTCAGAACGAATAAATGAAATTGAAAAGCAGGATGGGTCTTGTTTGCCAAACAGGACCCTATTATATTACTAAGCCTACGCCGTTTCTAGTTCATCTACCTTACTTTAGTGAGTTGTGTTATTTCTTTCCTGCAAAGCCGGTTGATTTGTTTCACTGAATACTTATGTGTTACTTATATAAATATGGGATAGCAAATAATAAAAAAATCGTCCAATAATGAGTCCGGCGATACAGGCCCTCGATGTGAGAGTTCGAGTCCCATTTTGACCGATTTTTATGCAGTTTTTCTGTGAGTTAAACACTTAGCTATTTTAATAAAGTTAAAAGAACCCCCTTGAATACCTGAACCATTTTCGGAATTATAGCTCACTTCGAAAATCAATTCTGAAATTGAAAACCATTGAATATTACATACCGTAACTAAGACTATATCGCTTTAGCGTCAGAAAAAATATATGGTTGTTTGCAAAGCTTTCTCTTTAGCTACACTAATAGCGCGTTGAAAACGATATACAGAAACATTTGCTGAATGTCAGGCTTATCATTCATTAGACAACCATTTATGTTCTATTACTAAAGTAAAACTCTAAATTTACCCATTAGCTACCCTCCGCGATCCAAGAGCACTAAATACCTAGCCCAAAGGGATTTCTCACAAGAGATTACGTATAGTAGGATTGTTATAATAGCCGTTTCCTCGGACTTGTTAGCTCCTGCTTTTAAGAAAAGAATGGAAAACAGGGTTTGATCAGGCTTCGGACGGTCTGAAGGCGAAGTTGCTCGTTTTATATGCAAATTTTCCACGTTCTTATGAATATGAAAATTTTCTATTAGAGCGTGTCGTTGTCAGCGCTCCCCTGATGTACTGCGAAGCTTCTTAAGGTTTTGCCCTTTCAGCAGTTTGTGATTGACTAAGACTGCGATGTCTGCAGAATTGCATGCGGAGTATTCGCTCGGGAGACTGGCTCTGAGGGTAATGGTTGGTATAGAATTGATGGAATGCGGGCAAGGAGCCTGGGGCCGGGCAGGCGCATGTGAGCACGTAATCGCTCCCCCAGGACTCCGACTGCCGCTGAATATCTCTCGGCCGACAACGCGCCGCTTGCCGCCAACAGATACCGGCGGGATTGCTTCAGTTCCGAATGTCGCTTGCACATTAAATCAATATAGATACCTACGTGGAATGACGTATAGGAACATTGCGAAATCGAATAAATGACATCCCTAGTAGCCGGTATTTCTTGATACCCATAGAAATAAGTCTGTCTAAAGTAACAAAACATTAAAACACACTTGATAGTTGGTTCAAAACAAATGGGCCTACATTCTACGGGGAAAAACCAAATCGCCTTTGATAAATTAGGTTTTTTTTTCACTCGTCCGCTATTACCGTCAATAAACAGCTATCGTAACGTTGTCAACACGTCAACGTGTCAATGGCAATATGTTTTTACCCCGTAGAGTAAATAAGTAAGTATTTATTAATGGTAAACTGCGTATAAAGATGGAAAATGGTAGGTAAATTACTGTTGCCCATTGCAAGCATATAATTTTAGTTCTGAAGACTAATTGACCACAATTTTATTTATTTTAGTAAACATTGCTGGAGAATTCGTTTAAATTATAAAATACATTTATTTTATTTTTTATTTAACAGAGGCCCTGTATGTATGTAGGTATTGTAGGTAGGTGGGTCATACACGCTCTTAAAAACAAAAGTTGTCTTTCCTGCGGTCAATAGTTAAAAGCTTGTGTGCATATAAGTTATGTTTTTATATGATAGGTCTAAAGCAGTCCTGACGCCGTTTATGCTGGAATGGGCTCAGCCAGAATATTAGGCCTTAAAAACGTTAACTTCCGGCGTGTTCACAGTAAAGACGATAACCTACATCTGTGTGCATTTAGTGATCAGAAGTGCCATTAGCACTTTTTTACAGAAAAGTATAAAAACACATGTAGTGGTGTATTAAAATCTTTTTTGTTAGACTTATTTATGACTTCACCTATAAACCGAAAAATCCCTACTGAAACGCGTCCAATAACTAATAATACCTACTGGTATTTCGTAACTCAATAAAATACCACTGCAAATAAACTGTTAACACGGCTGTTATTCAGCGAACAGGCATTAAAAGCACATTTAGTCGACATCCGGGCGCGCTTGGAGCGTGCAAATGCTGGAGAAGAGCCGGGATTGCCGGGAATGATTTACCAGTGCAGCGCGGGAGTGGCAGCCGTTAAAGTTTAGGGCAGACATGGTGGCAAAGGTTGTATAGCCTTCACTCTAGAAGTTTGTATCGCTCTTCACTGAACTACGAGTTCCGGGGCTCTGTTCTAATTATGCTTTTGACATGTCATCGTGTTGTTTTTAACGCCGTCGCCATTTCTATCAAGTAAATAAAACCTATCATAACTTTGACAATACGATAAGTCGATAACATGTCAAAATGAATAAGTTTAACGAGTAAGTTAGAGCAGCTGCACGGCTAGCACATAGACTACCTGTCTTTCTCTGACCCTTCTAATTAAACAATGACGGGTAACCATATTCTACACTATACAGACCATAACAGACAATGCTTTCCTGAGGCCCTATTCTACTGACATTACATCTAAATTGCTATCATACTGTCAACGTTATTAACTGGTCAGTAATGGCGACCGAGCCGAAAACAATACAAATGCAATGTGGGAAAAGTCAATGTAGAATAAGGGCCCAGGGGCCGCTTATTCTACTTTGTCTCTACTCGTATTGTTATCATAATGTCTAACTCGGTCGCCATTACTGTCAAGTAAATCAGAGCTATCATAACGTTGACAATCACGATAACAATAGGACATTACACCTAAAGTTGAATAAGCCCTCAGGAAAACGTTGTCTATGACTATGGCTTTTATATTTGCTTTGATAGTACTGAACAAGGAAAACATGTTGTCACACAATCTATGTGATGGATGGACTACATTAATGGACAAAAGGGTGTATATTGGCCGTTTGCGATTCGGACGAACTATCGGAATGGACACTTGCCAACTAGTATTCGAACGAATCGCTAATTAGATCAGCAATGGCTTAAAAATCCCGAGCCTACAGTCGGTTTAATAAAATACCTGTTAGGGAGCGAGCTCTTAACAAATAGGAAATTTGTAAAAAATCGATAGAGACCAGCGACTCATTCACGTCATGACTGTCGTAATTTTAAAATGCCAAAAAAAATCATGAAATAAAGTGAGGAATAACGATTTTGACAATTTAATCTATAAAATATTCTGTATATTTGTGTAACATTGCATGTCTGTAGCGGTAGTCACCTTATTATAGGTAATGGGAACTGTGCCTGCTATGTTAGCATCACAAACCCTCTTTGCAAACGATCGATTAACCTGTAAGTCTAAGAAAATGTTATCAAATAGTATATTTTACACATTTTAGTCTCTACTAGCACTATCTGTAATAGAATGTAATCAGTGAACCTGCAAGAAGAAGCACGGCTCGCCGGCGCACGAGTCTGCATAATTAAGTTGAACTACTTTACATCAGAAGGCATGTTTGTTATCTAGTTAATGAACTGAAAATAAACACACTTGAAGGCTACGAGTAAGATCAATATTTCAAAGCTTTATTCTTGAATAACACAGAGGGGCTAAAGAAATGTGAGACCGTATGCAGTTTTTTTTATACAATATGCGAATTCTTGCTGTAAATAAATGTCCCAACATATACTCGTACGTCAAAGCGACGCGTCTCAGTTCTCTAATTTGATCGAATAGCTGATACAGTACCCCTTTTCTGGACCACACGCAAATCCACTACAATCCAGTTCTAACTAGCTGGACCCGTTTTCTTGATAAGATACCAGTGATTTTGACAAGCGATGTATCTAATTGTACACATATTTTGCGGCTAAAGTTCAAAAAAATTACAAAATATAAAATAGCGTAATAAAACTGTTTTCTAACAATGGCTTTACTAAGCCGGAAAGAAAGAACGGATCGAAATAGGTGCAACCAAAAAAAATAAAAAACACGAATCTTTCCAAAGAGCAACTTTAAATTTTAATTTGAAAGCATCTGGCACAACACTTGGGGAGGAACCGGCCATGCCCGGCCTTCACCAACAATCCCCCGGCACTTTGCCAACGGAACCAGACGTCTACGTAATTTTTTTCTTTCACAACCTGCAGACTTATGGTCTAATTTACTAGTATTTGTGGAACTTTGCATTCTCCCGAACAGTAGGCGCAGTTTCCAAAATCGATAATAAATGAAATATATCTTTACTACGTTTGCCAATTCAATGTAGCACATTTGACATTACTATATCGTAATTATTATTTCTGTCATGTATATTTTTGTAATACAATAAAGTGCATTCATTTCATACAGTTCAAAACTTTACAAACCCTTTTACATCAGAACATTTACCGATAATTTACTCGTATTAAGAACAGTTACCGTTTAACAGGTAACAAAATTAACCGCAAGAATAATTTTACACCAAAAACAATTTTAACTTTTCAGCACACGTATAAAGGGCGAACTTTAGCAATAAAAAGTGAAAAGAGGCTTCCGGGCCATAGTTCTTTCCAAGTTAGGTGCAAAGTTGTGGGCTGGGGCAACTTAGCGATGGTCAATACGTGTGCCATGCAGACGACTAATTTATCATTACGGTCTTAATAATCGCTGAAGCATCTGGTGTGCCATTCGATATTGGTCTAGATAGCAAAACTAACACAAACTTATTACAAAACAAATACACTTAAGTGTATTATTGGGTTTTACTCAGTTTCTTTAAATTTTGTTAGTCGATCACAAATCCAACTCTATAAAGTGTCACTTTCCGGCTATTTGGAATAACCAAATTAAATATATGATACTCACTTGCATTTTGTAGTTTCGTTATGGCCTGCAATTATTAAGGCTATGGAGCAATTGGGACATCAGACGGTACAACTTATTTCGAAGTTCGAAGGAATAATAAACAAACCAGTACCCATGAAGAAGCATCCCCACTGAGAACATTCGCGTGTATTATTCGAGTGGTGTGGACGTTGAGCCGAGCGTTACTGTGCTCCACACCACTTGGGTATTCGACATCGAATGCTCATTACACCCGAATGCTCTGTGAGGACACTCCTTAATAAACTATAATATGTTAGCCTATTTGAACCGGGGGCATTTGATTATAACTTATGAATATCTAATGTGGCATAAATCTAATTTACCACTATATACTATTCTTTGTTTGGTGTGAGCGGGGAGTCAAACGGCGGGCGTCGCCCGAGGGCGGAGGCTCTGTTTGCCAAGAATTCAATCGGCGGCGAGACAGCGGAGGGCTAGAACTGATGGCTCTCAAGTTACATTTCAAATAACGATAAGCAAACGGAAAACGAACACAATTTCTCTTACCACACTTTTAGTTCGAAACGAAAGCATCAATAAAAGATAAACTCTTAATTCAAAGATCTAACAGATAACTTAATTGTTATAAAACAACTGAATTATCCTTATCAAGCGCTAACATTGGTCATTTGTCCAATATGATCAATTTTAACCATTTATTTATTATATACCTATTGTGTGCAAAAAATGCAAAGAGATATATTCAATATTTACTTACTAAGAATGAACGCCGAGTTATTAAAATTCTATAAATAATAATTGTGTAATTAATTATCCATATTAATGTACCTATCTATCTAGTCATTGTTAAATCGTTGTCAACAACATCCGCATTTTCATCATAAACTAATAAGAGAAAAGATCCAGTACATGATGAAAACTTTTGTCAAACTAACTATCTTTATTACGCATACGACTACAATTTTTCCGTAATCATGACTATTCCTCATAATTCCTGGGATCGTCTCGCGCCGCGCGCCGCGACAGGATCACGCCTCGCTCGGCGCACTTGCTACCACGGACTCTATATTATATCGTTGGAAATCAGGGATTGATTAATTTATCGACATCTGCTGAAAATATTGGATATTGCATCGTGTGAATAAATTTACTTAACCTAAGTATTGGCAGGAAATAATTGCTGATTCTTGTACATGAAAGATGTATAGGTAATGTAAATGAGCCTTTATTCCCGCAAATAAATAATACTGTTAATTTAGTAAAATATTCGCGGAAATACGGCGGGAAATAATATTAATAGCTACACGCTAGCGAATTATGTTCTCCGTATAAAACTATAATACCCTCAGAATACTCGCGGTCACGGCGTTTCATTAATTGAGTCCTCATCCTCAACATCTTCTGCAATCTTGATAGTCATTTATATATAATAATGCGCCTGTCGGCGTGCAGTTATACTTCGCTAGGAAACGGCCGAAAAAGCGCTTGCAACGTTAACCGTGTGAACGCTTCGTTAGACCGCTGAGTGCTACACGAACTGTTTTATTCAACGCTTTTAAATGTAAACAGGCTAATGTCATATTTTATGGCTAGTTATAACGTGCCTACGAGAGCTTTGGGTAATTTAAATGCTCCAAAAAACAACCTTTTTGAATTAAGTCGTTATCTTGAGAGAACGATTAAAGTAAGTAACATTCAGATGTTTTCATTTTTATTCTTCTTCCCCAGATAAAAGATACTGAATTGAAACACGATACGAAACTCAAATCAACGAGTTACATAAATTAATGAGTAAAAATTAAAATCACCTTTCATCAATAAAGAGGAACACACACACACACTTACACTAATATTATAAAGAGGAAAGATTTGTACCTATTTTTGTATGTTTGTATGTTTGTAATGAATAGGCCCAAAAAGTACTGGGCCGATTTAAAAAATTCTTTCACCAATAGAATGCTACATTCTTCCAATTTGACATAGGCTACATTTCATTTTGAAAAAAATTAGGGATCCTTGGTAAAATTTGAACAATGTAACCGAAGGTGTAGAAAAATGAGCGGGCGAAGCCGCTGGCGGGTCGCTAGTTATTAATACAAAAGGCACAAATCGTCCAACCCAACCCGTCAGTCCAAATGATCAAGCGAGAAGGCAAAACGCAGCATTTACATAATTCAGTTTGCTTTTCTAAAACGAATAATTCAGAATTGAAATAACTTTATTGGTTATTCTCTCTGGCGAGCTATTACAGTAATCTCATTCAGTTTGTTCGTCAGGTTTACGGCGTCCGTAAACAGAGCGCGCTAGGTGAATAAGAATAAAAAGTGTTACGAGCACGATGTGACAGAAACAATGTAAAATCCAATTTCCCGAATTCCCCGGACGACCGCCGCGGCGACGTCTGCGTAACGCCTTTACGGATGCCTAGACCCTCCGGTGCGGTTTAACTTCACACAATCAATCAGTGTTTTGAATCCGAGGCCGATCTCAGCCGTGACCCCTCGGGAACTATATAAACACACTAAAACACTAACACTGAAATTGAAAATGGTGCAAAGGACAGTTTGCTATACGATTACAGCCCGACGTTCACCAAGTGGCGCGGCTGTAAAACGTTACAATGACGCTGCGCAAAGGTTGCATTTGAAATAAAATGTCAAAAACTAAATGGCGGTTTGTTATGAAAATAAGACGAGGAGTACGATTACAGATGGGTTTTATGAATTCGAATAATGTTTCGATAAGATGAAATTAAGCTCTAATTATTGAATAATGTTTAGTAATGTTGAATAATGAGCGAACCGGGAGTTAAAACAATGAGCTCGAGTCGGACTGAGGATCGTGGAGGGGCAAAAAGCGCGACGCTCGAACGTGTCGCGGAGCGGGCGCGCGTGTCAGCCGCGACCACCGCGCCCGGCCCGGGAGCACTCCGGCGCAACATGATTAATGCCGCCGGAACCAGGCGACGTATGGTTCCTCGACGCGGCCAACAAAAACACCCCGCGTTCATTTAATCCACACCGGCCACAAGCGCTCCCGTGAGGGCTTTACGTGAAAAACATAATGTTAACAAGAAGATAAAAGGCAAATTAGGAATGCAGACTTATTCGATAAAGATAAATGAGAAAGGAAGGACTCGACGGGAGGTAATGTTTTATGTAAGATTCCGTATTTCATTAGGTTTGTTGTGAAAGGCGCCGCCGACGACGCGAGATCGGTGCACGTCAAAACCTCGCTCGAGACAAATTGGATAAATCCGGAGGTTCAAGGGAACTATCTCAAGGAGTGTTTATTTAAAATATATCGCGCCTGGCAACGTGAAAAATGCGAAAAGCGTGAAAAAAGGGGCGTTATTATTTTCGGCGTGTACGGCCAAATGTATTGTTAAGTATGTGAAGATTTATCTGCTCGCATCGTCTGAGTGATGTACAATGAAATGCCAGCAAAAAGCGGGCGAGGCATCCGTCGCCCGGACAGGCATCCCGTGAGATGACGTATCGAGCTCTCGCGCAGGATCCATCATTGCCGTCCGCCGTCCTCCTCACGTTGCTGCTACACTTAAAACATTTCGACAAGCGCGACTTCCCAAGTTCGGACCTAAAAGAACGCGGATATATAAAAACTGTACCACGCAATGTCGCATTATGACGTTCTGTTTGACAAGCATAAAATAGGTACTCATTACTTATTACAAACGAACCTCTCAGGCGAGACATGCACACGAGTGGTTAAAAGCGATTATGGGCTGTGTGAGGTAATGTCGACACACAAGTAAAACAGAACATGATTGATAGGCCGCATGAGCCATCTCAGTAGTGCGTAGAGATTCCCTTTGTAATCGCAAGCCGTAAATTTAGAGCCGCGTCGCACTTCGTGCCCTCTACGCTAATGGTAAACGACTTCAATTGCATATGGATGCAAGCGACACATTCAAATATGAATAATGTTTTAGTGGATTAGTACAATTTTTAAAGCCTCAAAATATCTTTATTATGCCATAAAGAAGGCTGAGAAGCACAGAGACTACCTAGGCGCCCACGTAGGCTTTAAGGCCCGTATTAATAATCTGATCTCGGTTTAAATTCCCGTCTCAACATACGTCAAAAATTACAGTTTTCTATGGTTTGACGTTTACTTTGACGTATCTTGAGATGGGTCTTATGGCCGTATTCATAAACTCTTCTCGGTTTACGAGAAGAGTTTATTAATACGGCCATAAGACGCATCGATCTCAAGACTGCAAATGCATTGCCAGTACGGCTAGCATAAGTTGTATTTTCTCGCTTGTCGCTCACTGTGTCTCTATCGTCGCAGACTAGATAGAAAGGGAGATCCGAGCGACAAACATTTCGCTGAAAAACATGTGCCAGCCCCCTGAGGTCTTTTCTATGCTAGTTATTTCGCCAGCAAATCTAACGCCATCCCATACTGGAAAACTAAAATTCCCCAAAATAGTGGGAGCTATCCGGACTAACTCTGTATACAAGGAAGTTCCACTCAAAACTAAGTACTTAAAAAATAAATAACTAATTAAATATGGATACGATCGTGTCTTTAACACGTAGGTATTAACAAGAAGCGCTATCACAAACATTGTCAGTTTCATTGTGGTTGGTATAATTAGCTACTTTTTCTGCGATAATGTGGAGATACTTCATGTGCAATGCCAATCAATGCGTTCTCCGCATGGTCGCTAATGGAATCAAGCTCGTATATCGCGATCGCAAAAACATTAGCATAAATTACTTATATTTTAAACCAACCGAAAATTAGCGGGTACCACCCGAAATAGCATCTGTTATAGAGTAAACCAAGAGCTGGGGATATCTTTATTACGATCTAGTTCATATAATGGCGGTGGGCTAAATTAATTCATCGCACGGAGGCGGCATCGGAGTATCTGCGCGATAACTTCGCGGCCCCCGGCCGAACATGAAAACTATCGTAACGAGATCGGGATTTCTCAGAACGTTACGTTGAATCGTCGCGTCCGACAAAATACCTACCTACGTGCGCGTTGAAAGCGGTTATCACGATTTTCGCGGCATCTTTTCGTCGAGGGCGGTTCGGGTAAAGGTGGGGTCTCACACATTTGGTAGATAGGATAGGATTAGCTTTAGTTATTGAGATCTGGCGAGCAAAAATAACGGGTCGTATTTTGTAAAGAACTTCAGTACAACGTGACTCGCTCGTAGACATCCTTATTCTAAGGTTTAAAACACTTCCTTTACAGTGGCACTTAGTAACCAGGAAATTAAAACGAAAATACCGGGCAAGAGCATGTCGGACCATGCTCAGTATAGGGTTCCGAAGCCGTTAAGTACTACAAACATAAAAACCAACAAGTAATAACTAATTTTCTATTTAAAGTTAATTGGTGCCGTCTTAGATGATTTTAGTAGATATAAACACTTTAATCGCCTGTATCTCAAGAACCAATGATGTGTACTTAATCGTGATAGTTTTCATTTAAAGTTCGTTATATGCTCTTTCATTTAAGATGTTTTTCACTTTTTTTGTATTTGTAGGGGGGGACACTTGAGACTAACAAAAATTAGCGCTTGAATGCTAAAATTTAATTTTCATAAACGGATCTATTTATCGAAAAACTGCTGTCACAAACCCACAAAGACCTATGCAATAACACCACACACTAAGGGGAAGACCAGAAAAAATAATACATTAAGTGCAGGGGAGGTACTATAAAAAAAATATTTTTTACATTTTATTGTACCACTTTGTTGGCGTGTCTAATATATATATATAAATAAATATATTCATGACAAATTACAGCTTTCTAGTACTAAGAGTCTCTGTGTTAGGCTGCGGAAGGACGGACGGACGTGGACGGACGGACATGGCGAAACTATAAGGGTTCCTAGTTTGACTACGGAACCCTAAAAAGCGATCATGCAGAAATCGTACCAAGTTTACGAGTATAGACAGTCAGAGAAACGGTCCTGGAATACGCTATCGCAAACCTCTAGGTAACTAAACAAAGCTTGAAGCAAACGTGAAAGTGGTAAATTAAGAGTCATCACCAAGTTTATTTAAATGTAAATGAAGTAGATAGGGTTCTGTTGAGGAGCTAGCTGAAGGCGGCGGAGTTACGAGTTTTAAACGTCGATTAAAGAGGTTAAGTCGGGGTCTCGGCGACATTGTTTGCCGGGGCACGCAGTTGTTTACGCTCGTCGTATTTGCAGAGTGGAAAACGCAAACAACCCGCCGACTATAGCAGAGACGCGACGTCTCCGTGCAAATATCAAATATTCATAACTCCAGCTATTAGCAATGAACCACACTCGCTCCGAGAGCAAGCTTAGTAGATATTTAATTGAAATTTGAGAAATTTACGATCGCTTACGCGACCGGTTTGTTTCTTCCTCCCAAACGAAGAAAAAGTTCCAAATTACGCTTTAGCCGTGTGCTGAATACTGATTTGTGTTCAGTGCGCAATTAATAAACGTTAATTTTAAAATATCTTTGGCTTTAATCAATTGGTGGAATTGAAAAGAATCCTTAAAAATAATCCATTATTGGTGAATAATATTAAAATAAATTTAGAAGGTGCAGTAAGGCTACCAAATATCGGCGAAGTGGTGGCGGCGCCCACACTGTGACAGGACAATTGTCGATTTATACTCACTGGGTCCGCAAAGCCCAATTTATGACCTCGCCGCCGGCTATTCCGGTTGCTTCTCCGAAACACGAGCCCATTCGTAATATTGCGTAAAACAGTTTACACGTAATGCCTCTAAACTTGTGGAGTTTCTGTATTGATGATATGTTTATAAGAAGTTTATAAGGGAAATATCACCAAAATAAAATTATCAAATCAAAATAGAACTGACTTTGCTGAAGCTAACAAATAAACCATCTATCGACTTGTATTTAATCAATAAAAACAATTAAGACGTCAAGAGTTACAAAGTAAGTGTCTACAAAGAACAAGGAAGGAAAAAGTGCGCAATTAAGAGGCTACGTTTCGTGATCAATTTGCGTTTCAACGTTTACTCGGCGTATCCCGGCGGCTGTTCGTAAGCTCTCGATTATTTATGTGGACCGACTCCGACCCTCCGCGTGTCACTCCGTAAAGAGGAGTAATCGCTTGCGGCTGCTAGCTGAGTGAATTTTTCCATTCGGAAAATGGCCGGAGGAATTAGGTAACGCAGCGTTTCATATTTCAAGTGGAGCCGACCGTCCGTCCCTTGTTCCCGGCTTTGTATCTGCGAAGAGCTACAACTCGGCTTGTTTTTCATATCGCTCGTAAAAATGGCATACCAAAATACTGCCGGGAGCGGATCGGGAAGTGACTCAATTACGTCTAACAAAGCGTTGGAAATGATACTAGGCGCAGTACAGCGCCAATTACTTACGAAATACCTTGGTACGCGTGCTTACCTGAAACAAAACACTTGTTCAATTAATTGAACGACATATGTTTTCATAATTATTGCTTAAGAGAATGCAACAATTCAGAATAAAACTCAACAGCATTTAAAATCATAATAATGTTAAATAGCATGAAGTGTAACAGCCATATTTTATTTGACAAACATTGAATATCAACAGATTCAGGATTATGCTAGTATTTGCAATAAGAATTAAATCAGATTTGCATAATCACTATTCAAATAGCCACGTGCTAATTAGCATGACACGACAGCTACAAGACAGGCAACGGTATCATAAATTATAATGAACTTTCCCTTTTGAGTAACAGCACAATGTTGATAGCAAATAATGTAGGGAAAATATTGCATTGCACACAGCTGCATAGTATCTTTATCCGAATTTTTCGTTTTGATCAAGATGAAGAAACGTGCGCAGAATATACCATAGACAATAGGACACGTGTCACGTCGTGTCGTAGCGTGTGTCACATGTCAAAAGTTTTGTAAGCAGGTTGACATTTTATCTCCATCAAAGCTTTTAACGTTCTAAAATGAATCTCAATTGGGACGAAAGTTGGAATAGACTTCAAAACAATAGGCCTTTACAATAAAAAATCGAAATCATTGTCAATATTTTGACCAAATATTTCATATTGTGGTAGAATTTGTGAAAATGATTATTGTTAGCTTTCAATTTGATAACAACCATTATTAACAATTCTACAATTAAATCATTAAGGTGAGTGAAGTAGGGTTAGTCGTGAAACTCTTCAAATGGTTTGCGTCTTAACTTAAAAAATATCTGGTCTATCCGTAATTTTTGAATAATTTAATAACACAAGCACATAGAGGTACGGCGATAAAACATACTTAATCCCACAAATTGGTCTCGACGATGGTAAAAAGCAAACCCATTAAATAATAAAAGTGAATTAAATTTGTTTTTATTGCGACAAGCTTTTGTTGTCGACTTTACTTTTATTTGCCAAAGGTCATATCTGCTCATTAAGACCGATCGAATGAGTCCCAGCATGGTGGGTCTACGTTAATACGTTAAGCATAGCGGAGATCCTGTCGCCACATTCCGACACCATCATCAGACTAGCTTGATTGTTCCATGTTATTGTATTGTCATCGAAGTTACGTAGGTATACCAAATTTCAGCTCAATCGGTCCCGGAGAAAATTTGAACCACAAAATTTCCTTGCAAGATTCGACCCAAACATACAAACACATTGCAAGTTAATAAAAGTTAGTAAAAATGAAAAGTTTACACGATCTAGGACGTGTATCCATTTGGTTCAGCTCATCGGTGGAGTAATGTAGGGGCTAATAGGTACGCCACGAACGGGCGCGGGCGGGTGCATTAACGAAATCCTCGCAGACCACCCTCCTGCGAACTACCTATATCAATTTATTGCCAGCTTAGGTAACGAGATGAAAATGAAGAGATGCTCTAAAAGATTATATTTTTAACTGTACTATGCTTAAAAGTTTTCCTACCGTTTTTTCATGTGCGTCATTTCATTTCCTAAACGATTTAGCAATACACAACACAGGAACGCAGGTAGGTTAAGATTTAGGTACTTACACTGTGAGGACATGAGATTTTAGTGCTACAAAGTGACGAAAGTAATATTATACCAAAAAAATATTGCTCAAGTATCTTTTAACTTCTCTTCTTTGTAAGGAGGCACATCATCACATACAATAACAGCATGAAAAGTAAATAGTACAAAGTAAGCCAACACTTACTTTATACCATTTAGTTTTCATGCTGTTATTGTATGTGATGTTCAATAAGAACATTTGTGTATTGTATTGCAATACAAAGAAGACGAGTTAAAAGACACAAGAAAAATATATTTTTTGGTAAATAGTACTTTTGTCACTTTGTATTGAAATTTTCTATACTAATATTATAAACAGGTAAAGTTTGTGAGTTCGTAAGGTCTACTATCTATCTATCTCGGGATCTACTCTCATTTCACAATATTTTAACTACTCGAAACAATAGGAAGTGTCCGTTTTCTTTGCCAGAGTCTTTGAGTTCATGACTTTTTCCTGGGACACTCATTATTTCAGATTCACTACTCTCGGTATAGTATTATTTGCTTGTATAAGTATTATGATTTTAAACCGCCTATAATACGTACGTACCTCCTCCAAAGACCACCATCTCTAGGACAATAATGATAAACCCATAACTCAAATAAAACCATGTTTACAAATGGAGTGGGTTCGCAAGTAACAAAATAACGTAGTCTGCTTTAATAATTACATTAAATTTAAATAGCAACAGTAATAATATGTACCCGGATGTTAGCCGGTAATCTTCACTGTTTGCGAATGCGATAACATTATTAGCATGTAATTGAATTAGTTCAAATCACCAACCTACAAAATTGTGCTGCTTTAGGTTTAGATATATGTACTTCCATTTTATTAGTAGGTGATGGATTCTTATTAGTTAGGCTGATTGTCGACCAACTAATACAATAATTATTTCGCTTCTTTGCCAACAGGTTTTGTACCTCTCTACGAAAGTTCTAAATAACAGCAAACAAAGAAAGAAAAACACTCAAACACGGCTATACATTCACAATCTGGGTGATTCTTTGCTGCCTTTTATGGTAAATCAGGATTTGCGATATTACACTAAAAATGGCAAAACTTACGTCCTTTGGCAAAGTCGCCAGGTTTCACAGTATCCTTCTAAATAAGTACATTAATGAAAACCGTTTTTAATCCTGTTCAGGAGTAATGTAAAGCATAACCGACAAATAAACAAAGAAACATTGCTTTTTCATACACACATAACGAATATTAAATATCTACTCGGACTCCATTCGGCTCGAGTACGTTTCGAACACCTCTCGATATCTGGTTCGCATGATACACCGCCATCATTACACGCGCACGTGAAAATGTTCTCTAAAAATAGTCTGAATAAGCAACGGCGTCAGGAAACTCTTGAAACATGCAAAGTTTTATTGATTTCCTTTTTGATTCTGGTCATAAGTAACAAAACTATAAATATTAAGATCATGTAGTGTACCTACATTCAAGCTCTTTATGTAACGGATGATTGAAGCAGAGGAATAAGACGAAATTATGCCTCAAACACCTGACTTAGCGATTTCCGTCCCAAGCAGCAGTATGCAAAATAATGATAGCATTAATTATACCCGAGGGGCTATTGTCTAACGCACTCGCAATCGCAACCGGCTTCAAAATGGAGCAATTGTTTTCATATTGTATGCAGACGAGCGTTCGACGTTCAAAATGAAAACGATCGTGATTGCGAGTGCGTTAGACAATAAGCCCTCAGGCCTCCATTAGTAAAATGTATAAAACAATAACTAGGAACCCTTTCTGCGGCTTTGCCCGCGTTCACATGAGAATAAACCATACAAAAAACATTTCTCAAATTAGTCCTAACTTTAATAATAACCGCATAGAAATTAGTTGTCTTTCGAAATTTATCAGAGACAACTCAGTAGGACTTTAGTTTTCAATTTGTTTCAAACAATGAACAAATAAATCTGGCGTACAACCAACGGTTTGTTTACAATCAGTGCTTCACTCGACTTAAAGTATTTCGATAACACTTCAGTTTCCTCTAAATCACATCCTAATCGTTGGGTTAGGTTCGTAAGGACTAGATTGCATAACGACTCTATAAGCAAAACGTCTTAGTTGCATAAGGTCTTGGTAGCTAAATGTCTAATTGTACAAACGTCTTAATAGTAGAATGCCCGGGTTTAAGATTGGACTTAGTTCTATTACGTCTTGTTTGTATAACGCCCTAATATCAAAATGTTGTAATAGCAAAACGGTAGGCATATTGTCAAACATTAATAACGTCTAAATGGCATAACGACTAGATGGTTGAATGACAAGAATGACTGCGTGTTTTTTTAAGTTACTGAACAGAAAAATCTGCAATAATTAACGTTTATTAATGTCATTTTAAATGTTACAGGAAAAATATAACGGTTTTCCACGTTTTTTTGCGATCACTCTTTCGTAATACGAATTAAATAATATATGGCATTTTACATTAAGAAAAAAAATATTTGAGTTTAAGAAGAGATGTTTTAAGTTGTATTTGAATAAAAGATTTTCTTTTACAAAAGCTTGTATTATTTAAACACTAGTTTCTGCCCGCGACTTCGTCCGAGACCTAGACAGTAACTAGTCGTCCCTACAGAGATTAAATTCATCTAATATTACCTAGCCGGTATGCAATCATGAAGTTTTGCTACCAAGACCATATGCTATCCAGACACTTTTCCTTATGCGTCGTTTTACAATCAAGACTTATTAATAACTTGGACGTAAACTCTATTAGTCATTTTGCAACTTCGGGCGTTATGCTTAACGTGACCATACGTCCCGTTTTAAACGGGACCATCCCTTTTTTCGGTTATCTGTCCCGTCGTCCCAAAATGAAGCTCCGGGACGCACAATTGTCCCGTTTCCCGAAACCGCGCGAAAATCCGCGCACACCTGACGCGAGCGCTGTGCGGGGGAGGGAGACCGCGTCTTCGACAGCCGATTCACCGCACCCCGCGCGCCCGCTATCGGTTACCTTACAGCAGGACACAACTAATATGGCGCGCCGAATCAAGCAATAATAGACTCTTGGTTAACAGGTGTAAGCGCTTCGACGCGTGCCTTATTAATTATGTCGTGTACCAAGCAACGCGCAACGCGGGTAAACGGGTGAAATTATTGCACTATTTGACATTTAATTCCTCATTACTCATTAGATGGCCACGTGTACTTGTCGCTTTGTTTTGTTGTTGTTTGCTGGTCGTGTAGTATTTATTGGTGCGTGAAGATTTTTGTTTCGGAAGCTTAATTATGCCGAAACGCAAGTGTTCGTTTAATGTTGGCTTACAAGCAAAATACCCGTTTATTAAGCAAATAAATACTCCCTCGGACGTAACATGCGAAAAGTGTCGCACAGAATTTAGTGTTTCCCATAGTGGTGCCGGTGATATTGAACAGCATTTAAAGTCTGAAAAACATAAAAATGCCGATCGTGCCGCCGCTTCAAGCTCTTCAATGTTGAACTTTTTTAAGAAATCGGACGCCCCAACTTCAAAGGATTTGGATATTGCCGCGGCCGAAGGCGTCTGGGCCTATCACACGATACAAGAAAACCACAGTTTTCGCTCCAATGATTGTGCGTCGAAATTAATCCAATCATGTTTTGAACAGAAATTTACATGCGCGCGTACGAAATCAGAAGCTATTGTAGTAAATGTTTTGGCGCGTACAGCGATCAAAGAATTAAAAGATGAACTTGCTAAGTCCAATTGTATTACAATTTTAAACGACGCTTCAAACCACGGTAATAAAAAAATATATCCTATAGTAGTGCGCTTTTTTCAACCTTACGAAGGTGTGCAAGTAAAAATTTTAGACCTCCAAGACCAACCAGGTGAAACTTCTAATATCATTGTCAATTATTTAGTCCAAGTGTTGACAGATAATAATTTAACAGCAAAAGTCGTGGCATTTTGTGGGGACAATGCCAACGTCAATTTCGGAGGAGCAGCTAGGCGAGGAATTAATAATGTGTTAGTGAAATTACAATCATCTCTGGAAAAACCCTTAATAGGTATTGGATGTCAAGCTCATATAATTCACAATGCAGTAAAATCTGCTGCAGATGGACTGCCTTTGGATTACGAAAGCATTATTGTAAAGATATATTCATTTTTTTATATTTACACGGTTCGAGTTGAAGCTCTAAAGGAGTTTTGCGCTGAAACTGAAACAGAATATCACCAAATGCTCGGCTATAGCAAAACCAGGTGGCTTGCGCTTATGCCTGCCTTGGAAAGAGTCTTAAAAATGTATCAGCCATTGAAAAATTACTTTTTGAGCATTGAAAAATGTCCCCAATTATTAAAAAACTTTTTTGAAGATTCCACATCAGAATTGTGGCTTTATTTCTTACACGCTCAGTCAGCAAGTTTTCACCAAGCTGTTTTGAAGGTTGAAGGTCAGACTTTATCGGCAATTGAAGCTGCGAAAGAAATCAATCAACTAAAAGACAATTTGGCTCAGAAACAGACCAATCAGTTTCTTCCATTTACGGTTCGTAGTTTAATGGCGAAATTAAAAGATAATGGCATTGATATTAATGAAGAGTTTGTGTTAAGTACTGCTACAGAATTTTATAAAACAAGTCGTGAATATCTGGAGCAGTGGACTTACTTTCTTACCAAAGAAATGGAGATATTTTATTGGGCAGATTTAAAAAAAGTACCCGCATGGGAAGACGTTCAAAAAGCACTGGATGATTTGATTGAAAAGGGATATATTGATTGTAATAAAGATACAGAAGTATTTGACGAATTTTCATTAATTTCTAACTATATCACGTTGCAAAAAATAACCGAATGGAATAATCTAAATGTTTCCACGGAAAATCGTTGGGTGGAAGTATTTAAACACTTTCGCGCCAACAATCTTCAACATGAAAACTTTTGCATTTTAATTGAATATATTTTATGTCTACCTGCTACAAATGCTCCAGTAGAAAGAGTATTTTCTTTAATGAACAAATTGTGGACGTCTGAAAAAACCCAGTTACAGATACCAGTTCTGAAGGCGATGTTGATAACTAAGGTGAACATAAAAAAAAGTTGCCAAGAATTTTATTCCTATTTAAAATCATCACCAGGTGTATTGAAACAAATTTGTTCCTCTGACAAATATAAATATAATATAACTAAGTAGATATTTTTATTTATGTTCCATACATAATAATTTTAATTTGTAATAGTATCTAACTTCATATACCTACTTATAGTAAAATAAAGGACATTAGAAAAAATGTTGTTAGTTTTTCATTTATAACCTGCTAATTAACGTAAATAAACCGATGTCCCGTTTTGAGTTGAAAAAAAAATGGTCACGTTAGTTATGCTATAGTTGTCGATCGAACAACTAACACATTCTACTCACTAGGGCATTCTGCAAAAAAGACATTGTGCTTACCAAGACCTTATGCAACTAAGACGTTTTGCTTATAGAGTCGTTATGCAATCTAGTCCTTACGAACCTAACCCGATACGATTGAGGACTTTACGCTAGCAATATACGATAATACCTACGATGCTATTTTTATCTGATTGAACGAGGTGCTATAATCATGAAAATATTTTCATAACGGAAAACTTGTATAGATTCAACACTGAACAGCTGAGCCTTCATTTTTATCACCACCTACAACATCGTGACAACGTAAATGTAATAAAAAAAAAAATAACGTAAACCTTTTTACAGTGCATGTTATCTTGTATGGAAAATATTAAAAGCCCGTTGAAGGCTAGGGGCGTATCGGCTAAAGAGCTTCCCGGACAAACGAGCTAGATAAGGCACCGAACTGCACCCAAAGTGCTAAGCGGCCGCGGGCTGAAACATTACCGCATGCGGGAACCGCTCCGCTCCCAACAAGGAAACTTGGATCGGTTCTTGTGGTCCACTGGAACTGACAATCTCGATAAAGCCAACGCTGCCAAAAGTAAAATCAAGATGCGTTCACACCCGCCGCACTTCGTCAGCGTAGAATGCCTTATATTATTAACTTCCTACTTCCCTCGAGAAAAGAAGGGGAAACTTCCCTATGGTGGTACCTTACCAATTATTGGCACAATTAACTTTTATTTCAAGTATATCTGTGATAACTCTACAACCAATCGGTGCCGATAACTGGTATTTTGGATGCCAATAATTAGATATTTTACCCTACGTAATGTTTCCCCGGGTCTAAATTATACCTACCTGAAGACGTATCAAATCAAAGAAGCAACTAGACAAGAAAAATAATTTTCGTACTTATAACACAGTAAGGACAGTATGGAGAAGGGATTGTACTTAATCTAAAACTATAAACTTGAACCATCGTTGTCTTTTTGTGACTCGAGCAACGGAACTTTGATATAAACCAATTAGGTATAATCCGTAAAATATTAACTCGGTTTTTCTGACTTTTCCGTATAGTAAAAATCCTGTCTTGCCTTCTCCCATTCCAACTCAGCACCTGACGAATGATTTCCGTGATTCCAAGCTTGATTAGAGTCTGCATATTTACGGAGGTGTGCAAACAAAAACACTGCGACGGAAGCGGAGCGCCCGGGAATAATTTCGGTTCCCTGCGACGACGGCGCGTAAACTCGGGGCGCCGCGGTACCCCGTCCATGACTTCCAAACGAACAAAGTGAAAATTTGAATGTGAACTTGTTTACTTTAAGCATCTCCTGAAGCCACCCTTGGATTTTATAAAGCTTAATTTATTCTACATTCCTTAGATATTTTGGACATTTCCAAGTCCGATTTTATGATCTCCGGATTTCCATTTATATACGGATGCCGTTTGGATCATAGTTTCTATTCCCATGCCGGGTCATATTTACGACGTATGAGCGTAAAATCTCGTACCTAAGCGAGATCTGGAACAGCTTAGGTATAAGGATTTTATTCGGCCATAGAAACCGAAGAGCCCTTCAGCATGACGTCACACGTCAGATTATTACGTGGAGGAGATTTAGTTTACTTTGTATGTAGTTATGGGACTGAGCGGTAATATGAGCCCTCGTTAGCAATTTTCTGCCAAGATGATATAGCTTTTATAATCAACAGTTAAGGTGCAAAGTGTTGGATTAAATGTAACTTCAAATGAAAAGCATAGCTGTCTAATAAATTTGCTTGTCATAAACATCGCTTCGTAAGCTGCTTTCGTAATTTGCAAGCGCCTGAGGCGTCGCTTAACGAAATCTTCGTAATTGAGTTAAATTAAGGAAGTAACGTAAATAAATATAAACAATAGATAACCCTCGTTTCCTTAGGGCTGTTTCTTGTTGCAATATGAATATCTCGGTTTTGTCCCGCAATGGAATTGTCGAGCCGCGTCAAAATACGTAATGCATATTTAAATAATAGGCTAAGAAAAATACGTTACAAAACGCTAATTTATATCCGACGAGATCACTTTTTAATAAGCTGTCCCAATCACTAATAGGTATTATACAAAACTCCGGGCAAGAGCATGTCGGACCCCATGTCTTTGTTGGGGTTCCGTCGCCGTTACTACAAACACTAAAATCATCTCTAAAACCACAAGTATAAGCTAATTCAGCTGATATGATAGGAGTATTTTAGACGATTTTATGTGCTTTAAAGATATTTTCCTGATATTTCGTATTTGTTGAAAATAACAATTTTAGAGTTCAATATTTGCTAAACGGCCACCCAACCACCACTTTATTCGAAAAAAGCTATCCAATAACACTCCGCATAGTGAAATAAACGAGAAAAAGAAATGTTTTTAGTGGTGGTAGGACCCTGTGCAGGGTCCGTCCGGATCGCTACCACCATCTTATCCATTAACCACCCGCCAAGCAACAGTGTTCGCATTGATTTGTTCCGGTGTGGGGATAAGACAACCGGTGAAATTACTAGCATAGAGGCATTCCATCTTAGTCCTCAGGGTTGGAAACGCATTTGAGGTGTTAGGATTATGGTCTTGAGAATCCAAATGTCTATGGGTCTCAGATTCCACTTACCTACCATCAGGTGGCCTGAGTGTTCGTGTGCCTTCTCCTTAACATAAAAAAAAAAAATATGTTCCCCTATTCAAGTGTATCCCGAAAGCTATTAATTCAAAGTTTTATTTAACCATTTTGTCTGATTAATCTGTATATAACTATGCCAAATTACAGCTATTTAGTATCAAGCGCCTCTGAGTTAAAGCGCGGACGGACGCAACAATACTATCTGCAAAATGTTACATGCTTAAAAGTACACAGACTAGCAAAACAACCAATACCAACAGTGTATATTCAATCATACACGAAAGCACTTTAAACTCTCTTCCTAAAGAAACATCGAGGGCTAATTGTATAACGAGTTTTCCTGTCAGCTTTGAGTCATCGGCGCGGTGCCTCTCAATATACTCATACAAATATAATATACATCGTACATCGGTGAAAGAAAACCTACAACATCGTCCATACAATTAGGCGCCAGTTTGGCGACCGGACACTTTGGGCGAGAGTGCGCGGTAGTTTGTATATATTTTTCCTTAGGGCCTTTAGTTTTGATTTTTATGTCGCTGTTTCCTTGATAACCGTATTAACAGTACAACTTCTTGTATTAAAGTGATTATTAACTACAAATAAAGTTTACCTCAAACTGCAATAAACACAACTGTGAAGTGCTAATTCTTCAAAACAAATTCTAAAATAAGTACAGCAAAAAATATATATTCTGAAATGAGTTTAAGTATAGTTTCTCTTATTTCAATACTAATATTTTTGACAGAAGAAATAAGGGAGAAATATTTGACTACTAAACAATATTTACACATGTAAAGCAAAACAAAAACTGTTACGAGCAAGGATAGTAACACATCGGGAGTACGTTAAAACAAACTACTACTACTTATAATAAATCACATCACCACGACCAGTATAACGTACTATCCATCATCCAGGGCCCAGAAAGGCAGTACATTTTCGCGAGACGTCACTTAAGGCACGAATACTTGCGGGCGTAACCTAATAGTGCCGATCATGACTCGCTACGGGCGACTAGCCAGGACAGGGTGGCAGTGACATTGTCATTACTACCCTCCCCACACTCGTCCTACATTATCACGCATTAGCCTAACATCAAAAGACGCGATCAGCAAGGGTAATGCCCGTATCTGTATGACTGATGGAACCGCCTCCTGTAATACCTCGCCTTAGGACATTTATAAAATAAATAAATAAATAATAAATAAATATCAGGGGACAATCTCACACATATTGACCTAGTCCCAAACTAAGCTCTAGGCTTGTACTATGGGTACTAGACAACGATAAACATACTTATATAGAGAAATACATACTTAAATACATATAAAACATCCAAGACTCAGGAACAAATATTCGTGCTCATCACACAAATATCTGCCCTTACCGGGATTTGAACCCAGGACCGTTGGTTTCAGAGGCAGGGTCACTCGCAACTAGGCCAACGTGTCGTCACACTTTGTACACCACGATGAATGATCCGTTTCCAAATTTGCTACCTTTGAGCTTTGAGCGCGGGATGTTTTATTACTTTTCCTTTGCATGGTTATTTTATTTCCTGCTCGAATAAAAATCTTTTGTTGCTATTAAGTATGCATTAGGTTGTTTTTAGAGTTGCGCCGGTGTAGGTTTACTTGAACCGCAACAAGGGAGGGTGTCGGGCGGTGCGGTCAGGGGCGGAAGGAGCTCATTGTGGGATATCCTCCGATGGCCAGTAACAATCACCGTTTAATTTTCAATGAGCATTAACAGCCGTCGCGTCCCCGAGCGGGCTCTAACTAAACGATATCGCAAACCCGCTAAATTATGTACCAAGTCAAGGATAAACCATTTGAAACAATGCTACGTTCGTTTCAGCGATTCTTCGTTTGTAGTCATTCGCCACGCCATAAAGCGTAAATAAAATATAAATTATTGGTTTGATATTTTTTTGAGAATCCGAATTTATTAATATTTTATATGTCTCGTAGTCGTGTTGTAGTTAAATAAATGCGTGCAGTTTAGTTTTCATGTAATAAAGTACAACCTTGTGTATGTTCCTAAAACATGTTTTGTATAATTATATGAACCAGATTTTATTAATCTTAAAGTAATTCCTTACTAGTTTTTTTTTTTTTTAACAAAAACAATTTGATTTAGTACTTACCGTCCGTAATTTGAAGGCCATAAAAGCAGGATAGTTAAAAGCTGAACATTTGATGGGTGCAATGAAGACGTTTAAAGGCCTCTTAAAGTTTCATGCAATTTAGGTTTTACTTTGAAGCCAGTCGCTAGATTTAACGTGATTTTAAATCACGCACTTGACCATGCCTACATGTTCTAATGTTCGCACGGTCGTGTTCGGGCGTCGATGATCAGCGGCGGTGAAAATACTAGCATGGGTGTCATAAAAGGCATTCCATCTTCATCTTTAACTTTGCAATCTGAAGTGTCCTTTCCTTTAAATTGCAAATGTCTCCACTTACTTGTGCCACCAGGTGGCACACCACCCTGAAGTAAAAGTCGTGTATAATATTAGGCTCGTGTGTCTAGACTCGCAATGAGTAATCCCCCGCCGCAGCGGAATGTCGCTCGTTGTCAAATTAACATTTTTATGAGGAAGTAAAGGCGGAGCGAAGACGAGCAGTTTGTCCGGACATTAAGGCCAATAAAAGAGTTCCGGCGGGTCCGTGCTAATTACACTACTCATTAGGGAAGGGGCGCCACCAAAGGTTCCCACAGTTACAAGGTGCTTAAGTTACTTGGTAGATGTATAGCTAAGCTTGAATATTGACACAAACATAACAAACGCTAAAACTATTTCAATTTTGGAAACTTAAAATAAATTTTGCTTAACCGATTCAAAAAGTAGACAAAGCTGTTGCAGGCTAGATACATTGCGTTTTACAATTTTTTAACATCTACAATGCAACATAGAGACGCCGGTAATAAATATTTACATTATCTAGCACGCACTAAAGCCTCTTGTATGTATGTACCTTTGTAAATATTAATGTTGCGTAAAATATATTTGGTGGTATCCATACCTACATTTCATGCAGGTATTAAGCTTTATTTTTGTTTCACCATTATTATAAAAAAACATCACAACACCGAGCGCGAACCGATAACATATTTTCCACTCGATTTTTATCGAACAGTTTCCGTTGTGAAAATTGTTTACTATAAAAATGTTTTCACCGCGTTACGTCAACGGCTGAAATATAGATTTTTATATCAAAACATGCATATAATTTTTAGCCTGTTACGTTACATGCAGACAAGATAACTGCATTAATGTATTATTAAAAATTTGATAAGCATAATAGTCCAACTTCAGACAGTCTTAAAGCAGTAATAGTTAATTGGCACTAGTATTGGTGGTGGTATTGGTTAGGGCATTGTTTATGCCCTAGTTTAAGTTTTTTTTAATAAATATTTTTCAATTTCAATTTTTCAACTTACGTGACGTAATGGAAAAAAAAACCGTTGTTAATTTTTGTCCTTAACTATTAGTACTTTTTTGGAAAACGCCCTTTTAAGACAATAGCACTTCTGTATGACCTTATTGTTAGGCTTACCTTACCTTTTCGACCTTACCGTATAGGTATATTTTTTGGAAAACGCCCATAAACAGCTTCTTGTTACACGGTCGGTCAAGCAAACGAAGTCATACGAGAGTTTTAAGCTACCTAATTTAGAATTCAAACGTTTGCACACTCTGGCGGGATAACTTAAACTTGCTGGTAAATATTTTCGTCCGCCGTCCGCCGTTATTTCTGTGACGAATGAATGCATCTGCATTGATTTAATACGCATCACGCATTATGCACTCGGGCAAGTGAGTAATCTGTTTACGGCTGTAATCTTGTTAGCACGGCATCATGTTAACCTTACGGGTACAGTCGGCCTTATAAGTAGCTGAACACTTTTGTACCTTGTCGCGTTAACGCCTTTGACTGATGAGTGCACCAGTTCAAACATGACGTTATAGTGACAAAAGCACTAAATTGACCCACAACGATACTTCTAAGTTTATTTATAGTTTTGAGAACTAGAAGAAAGAAGTCATGATGGAGAAACATATATTTTGCGGGTGGCAAAATAAAAGTTCTTTTATGATATGGTTTATTGAAAGCTGAATTTGTATGACCGATACCAACACGAGTACTTTGTGCACTCGAGTCATAATCAAAGAGATTTAAGAAACGAGTGAAGCGAGAAGATCTAAGACTTGTTTATTATGTTGTCTTTATATCAGTTATCGTTAGCTTATAAATGAGGGATTATAGTACGAGTAAAAAATATCATTTGAAATTCTTGTCATACTTGTAATTTTATTGTCTGGTGTGGTAATCGGAGACGGGGAGGGTGGATTTTCGGGTAACTCAGTGTAGGTACCTATGAATTTTTGTACAGGTACAGATTCTATCCCTAACTGACCCTAGTTTGGCGAATTTTTTTTATATACCTACCACCTAAATTGTTTTTGAAATAAAAAATATGAAATGGACTGAAATATTTTAAATAAATTAATCAATATAAATTAAATTAATTATCCGGGGCTCAATATCGGAACTTAAGGAAAATTAGTGCTTTAAATTCCGCATGGCTTTTTCAAGATCCTCGATAAAATAATTTATACTGTCAATGTGATTTTATATTATACTAGCGACCCGCCCTCGCTTCGCTCATACACACAAACACACACACCACACCACACATATAAACCTTCCTCTTGAATCACTATATATTTATAAAACCGCATCAAAATCCGTTGCGTAGTTTTGAAGATCTAAGTATACATAGGGACAGGCAGACAGCGGGAAGCGACTTTGTTTTATACTGTGTAGTGATACTGTCACGAGAACTAAGTATAAGGCATACGATTAAATGTTCAGTACGATAACGGGAAATGGCTACGATCGTTTTGCAGGATATCTCAGGTTAGACAGTTCCATAAAAGTCATGCCTAAAAAGGATTGTTAAGAAACAGCGCTATACTAGCATAAATCGGGAAGTCTACTCAAGGTTCTTTGGTTTTCATTCAATTCTATCTTATAAATTAATATAATGCGACCAAGATACGAAAAAAAAAGAAAAAAGCGGACAATTTCAGACAAATTGACCAAGGAAGTAGTGGTACTTTTTAGTACCTTGTCGCAGATATTCATATACTATTCCCACCCCTGCTCGCACTTTAATGGGTAAGGACCAAAAAGTTGGCCACGCTAACTCACTCAATTAAATTTTCTATGAAACTTTTCCGTTGTGACACGAAAATTCCATAGGTACATTTGTAGGGATAATTTTCGTGTCACAACGGAACTTTTTTCACTTTTGTTGTTTATATGGTTAATTACGCTTAACTATGGTCCAACTATTTGGTCCTCACCCTAATACGTTCTTACGATAGGGTACGTAATTCGACTGTACTATGATAAAATGGTTATAAGATTCCACTAAACATACATACAAACATAACGCCATGCCTTCAGTCCCAGAGTGGGGTAGGCAGAGCTACAGAACACCAACAACTTTAATTTTGTTAATAATTTCACTAAAGTTATTATAATCATGATATATCTAAATAAAATTACAGTTTTTAAGGCTTTTCCTTTTTTGTACGTAATTCACAAAACAAACAAGAATCGCGTTAATTCAATTTTCATTTTTAATTGTGTAAATCTCATAAAAAATCTTCTCACGCGTTGAACAATAGGAACTTATTCAATGATGACTCTACTCAATAGAGAATATTGCACCCGGGGCTCTATATTAAGCTGGGTACGAATCTGAGCGGCTCACCCTGAGGCATGCTCGCCCCGCGCGGCGAACTGCTCGCGACTCAAATAGTTACACATAAACATGCGCGGGTGAGGCAGCATGCTCGCCGCGAGCCGACATTTCAAAATGGCGTCTAAAACGATGACAGCTGCGGCTGCGTTTATCACAATTCACCGAATTATTAACAAAAAGAAGAAGAAATCGCGTAGGTGGTGGAACGGCTCAACAAATTTATCAAATTTGTACGCGCCTCGCCCATAGACAAGTTAGAACTTGTCGTTCTGCCCGCGGCACGCTCGGATACACGTCCAAATTATGCGAGGCACGTACACTGAGGCGCCTTTGAGCACGGTTAAAAGACGCCGACGCTGCTCGCGGGCTGCTCGCGCACAGCGCGTGAGTGCGGACGAATTTGAGCAAAATAGGTGAGCGGTGCGTGCCTCAACCCGAGGCTGCTCTAATTGGTACCCACCTTTACACTATGACTCGGTGAAACCATATTGCTTTTGACATGTTATGTTGCTCTTATTTAGCGGCAGAGTCAAAAACAATACGAAAACATGCCAAAAGAGGTGTTACAGAGTAGAATAGAGACCCTGTAATTCATAATCGGTCTAATATTATGGTCGGTCGGCGCAATGCATTTGTGCCTTTCGCGGTCGGCCGCGGCCACGGACATTCTCAGATAACATCATAATTATTATCAATTATCACATACACACATAACCATCAAGCTGATTCGCAATTTTATGCTTCAAACCGTTAGAAGCATTTATATTAACATCAGAATAAAACGCTCATACTCCTAGCTCTACCTAGTTACGCAAACTAATTGGTCATTTTACGGTCATTTTGCGTCCGAGTCATTCTACTACTACCCCCAACATAACGAACAAAATAAACACTATTAATTAGGAAACGGCCCAGCCAGTTCCACAAGTTCGTCGCTAAGAGCCGTAGCATTGCAGCAGTGTTTATGTTGTTCGTAAAATGACTTACGCTAGTTCAAATTGCATAATACTATTAATACGGCAATACGTTGCTATACTCGCGATCTAGCCACAAAGTACTCGTGCGCTTTCGCGTTCCACTGCGTTGTAAAGTATGAATCCTCATACAAATTGTCAACTTTACAATGCAATGCAACGCGAACGTGCACGCCTTTTATAAACCTACCACCGATTTGCATTGTTAACATTGTTGTATTCCAGTTTGGGGATAAGACAACCGGTGAAATTACCAGCATATAGGCATTCCATCTCGTCTTCAGGTTTGGCAGCGCATTTGCGACAGGATTGCAGTCTCTAGATTGTAGTCTTGAGAATGCAAATACCTCAGGCGGACTGTGTGCTCGTTTGTCTTCTCAATGCCATAAACGGGGCTTGGATTTCCCTAAATATTAACATATTCACTATAAAATATGAATACTTAGGTATACCTAGACAAAGGCTGACATGTCGCAAACAACAAGAAGTGGAATTGACCCTGTCTAATTAATGTACCTACGTCAATGATACAGGCTCACTGCATTAATTAAAAAAAAATAGTTCAAGTTTAAAGGTGATTCGTCATTAGTCGCGGCGCTACGGCGAAACTCACTAATATTATAAATGCGAAAGTGTGTGTGTGTTTGTGTGTTAATTTGTTACTCTTTCACGCTGCTTATGGATTAACACATAGGCCACTATTCAACTCGGGAAATTTAAGCGTTTCTGAGGGAATAACTATAATCGAAATCCAATAACTAATTATACGCGGACGAAGTCGCGGGCAGAAGCTATAGTAACTAATAAATTATAAGAACCCTTTATTTTAGGGATGCGAGATGCGAGATCAAATATTTAATGTTTAATTGTAGGTAAGAATGAATTTGATGTGACCGTTGTCATGAATATATTCAGACTAGACAAAATCACAAAATTATCCTCATGAAGACAATATTTTATGCGTCGAAACTTATTATTTACATCTGTCTGACCCTTCCATTTTTCTTTAAATCACTAAAACTATATATTTATCGTAATTTTACGTAATTTATCTCCTCTCAAGATTTGTTACCATCAAAATCCAGTTCTACAGCCGACGAATATCGAACCGTTGCTTTGACTGAACTCTCACTAAAAAACCTCGTCATTATAAGCTTTTACCGTATTAAAACATCATGGAAGACATTGTTTATTAACGCCATTAAACGAGCGAAAGTTGTTTTAGAGCTATAGATGATTCTATTTACGACGACCACGCAACAAACAACAGATGATCGTGCTCGTGTCGCTGTGAGCGTTTCCACACGTGTACCGTAATGACTCGTGATATAAGCGATAGTAACCGCAATTCATAACCAACAACTCGACTGTATTTCCGATAACGAAAAATAACAAGCCAGCAGGCTCGGGATTGGTCACGAGATTCTTCATAGCATTTAAAATTGTTAAAATCTGCTAGTTTAGCCTCTTATCTTCAGTGCCTCGCTTTGAAATTAGTTAAAAGATAAATACGAACAAGTAGATAATTTATCCTCGCCATTCTTGTTAGATGAGATACATATACAGGGTGTAAGGTAATGAGTGGATAATCCTTGAACTACGGATAGGCACTTAGGACGTTATGAAAAAGCTAAAATAGGTCTAGTAAAAGTCGCACGGTTTTCGAGATATTTGGACTTTTAATCGGATCTTTTGTCATTTTTCCTTATGTCCATGTTACACGTAAGGAAAAATTACAAAAAATCCGATTAAAAGTCCAAATATCTCGAAAACCGAGCGACTTTTACTAGGCCTATTTTAGCTTTTTCATAACGTCCTAAGTGCCCTCTATCTACGGATAGAGGGCACTTAGGACGTTCAAGGATTATCCACTCATTACCTAACACCCTGTATGTAACACTACGATTTAAGGAGTGAATGGATCACTTGCTTGCTTTAAAAAAGTTGTAAGTCTTGATATGGGACTACTTAGTAGGTAATTTAATACTACCAAGATAGCTGCCGACATATTCATATTAGTGAAACTGTCGCCGTCACGCAACGCCAGTGTTCTACTTTCTACCACAAGTACAATGCAATTCAAACAAAGGGAAGTATTCAGGGACGTTAGGAAACAGAAAAGTAAAGATTCTTTAGAACGTGCGTTCACTTGGTTGCAATTGATTCTAATACAGATGCTGCAAAGAACAAACAAACAACAAACTGGCTGCAAATGTTTTCACAAGTCCACGTTTAGTTTATAAACTAAATTTTAAAGCAATCAAATATTGTCAGGGAAAAATGTTTAAATGATAACAGAGGATTGTTGTTTACCGCGTATTTGACTCGAGATACGCAGTATTGTAATTAATGCATGTATGTAATGTACGGCACATACATAGGAATCTTTGTATCAGCCACCTCGTAACAAGAGCATGATGCGGCTGACCTCATGGCCTCGAGTTGGGTTCGAGTTATTATTTCTCGTTATTAATCTTATTTTCCTCGTACTTATATACCTACCTACAGCATAATTTTATCAGTTTCGACCGAACTCAATTGAGTGTATAATATATTTTTACACCATTTGTACCATAGAGTCAACTAAAGTCAACCGAAGAAACAAACCAAAGAAATTTGACGACAGAATTGGGAGTGACCCTGCCTCCGAAGCCAGCGATCCTGGGTTCAAATCCCGGTAAGGGCAAATATTTGTTCCAGACTCTTGGATAGGTATATGTATTTAAGCGTATATTTCTCATAAGTATGTTTATCGCTAACTAGTACCTACCCATAGTTCAAGCCTAGAGCTTAGTTTGGGACTAGGTCAATTTGTGTGAGATTGTCCCCTGATATTTATTTATTTCATTTTATTTAAATGCAAATAGGTACTGTTGCGATTCCATATCAATATTGCTTTATCATTATTTTATTAAATAGGTAAATTTAAAATTTAATGGAATTGAATGTTACGTAACAAATGACTGAATGGCTATTATATTAGATTTAACTATGTGGATTTAACCCTCGCCTCGAGCAGTAATTTGTGGACAGAAGTTCCAAGACTGCGGATAGGAAGTATTCGCATTGAAAAGCGTCGATAGTTGTAGCTTCGAGTGGTGATACCTACTTCTGGAGTTTTCACATCACATCGTTATCCTAAACTCGTATCCTACGCAACAACGTAAAGCAAAAGTATCTTTGCTACTTGTGAGATAAGGCTGGTATTCGAAACTACTGTCAAATCGCAACAAGCGCCAAAGAATTACCAGTCGAAATGTGTGTCGACAGCCGACCAGGTCATCGCAACTCAAGACCGATGAGTGCCGTTAGGTTCCGTACTTACGCCATTATGTGCCATTCAATACGGTACTAACTGGGGCTCAGCACAGTGAAGTTTCACCTACCGAGGTAAACCTATAAACTGATTGATTTTTTTATTGGTTTTTAGGGTTCCGTAGCCAAATGGCAAAAAACGGAACCCTTATAGATTCGTCATGTCTGTCCGTCTGTCCGTCCGTATGTCACAGCCACTTTATTCCGTAACTATAAGAGCTATACTGTGGAAACTTGGTAAGTAGATGTATTCGGTGAACCGCATTAAGATTTTCATACAAAAATAGAAAAAAAACAATAAATTTTTGGGGTTCCCCATACTTAGAACTGAAACTCAAAAATTTTTTTTCATCAAACTCATACGTGTGGGGTATCTATGGATAGGTATTCAAAAATGATATTGAGGTTTCTATTATAATTTTTTTCTAAACTGAATAGTTTGCGCGAGAGACGCTTCCAAAGTGGAAAAATGTGTGTCCCCCCCCCGTAACTTCTAAAATAAGGGAATGATAAATGTAAAAATAATATATGATGTACATTACCATGCAAACTTCCACCGAAAATTGGTTTGAACGAGATCTAGTAAGTAGTTTTTTTTTAATACGTCATAAAAACATTGATCAAAGCTACAACGAACTTTTATATTATGTTACTTGCTGCTACGGAACCCTTCATGGGCGAGTCCGACTCGCACTTGGCCGCTTTTTTATAAAAGCGCTAGTAAAAGAAAGAAGCGCTAAGCGTGCCGTAATTATTATTAAAGCATTAAAATCTCTTTAAACGGCATGCGTCAAATGCGACGCGTCTAAATTAAACATAGGTAGGTAGGTAGTGACGCGGCCTTCTAGCAAAAGCCTATTTTGTGTCAGTCGTGCTAGGTAAATGAGCGTCGCCCGTATTCCGAGGAACAAAGCCCCGATGCCCCGAATGAAGTCCAACTTGTTTGTAGACAGGCTTTGTCACCGATCAAATATTTACACACCAAGCTATCGCGGCCCGGAATAATACGTGACTGATTGGATGTTTAATGTTGGAAGGGTAGGGACTGCCGGCGGTTGTCTTAATCCTAAATCATAACAGCTTCATTCATAAACGTGAATAGGTAATTAATTAAAGATTTACCCAGGATCACGAATTGTTATGATATTAAATACTTTCGCTTAAGCATGAAAATAATGCGCATTTTCATCTTCAGTAATATCAGTTTCATTCAGTGTACTTAATAATTATAGAACCATTATCAGGTCAGCTCTCATATGTTCGTTATGTATATTAACACATATTTTAACCCAGTTATCAGGGGAATATCACATTGATCTAGTTTCAAACTTAGCTCTAAGATTAAATTGACCGCTTTAAATTATTCAATTTAAAGGACACGAGACCTTGGACGGGAGGGTTTTGTTCTTTTACAACGCACCGTATTTGCTGCATCGTCATTTCTCTAACATTAAACTATCGGGACTCTTCGGACTATTAGGCCTTCGGGGACAATATTATCTCGGGAAAGCGGAGCGATGTGCTCGCTATCGTATAGGAGCCTGGCCTCAAATGTTAGGCACAACCCACTGAAAACTGCAGGGATATAACAAAGACTACATATAGTTTTAAAGACTACTCTCCCGCTACACAGAATAAACGACGAATAGTGTCTTAGATCAACTAATTTGCTGCGATAAGTAGTAATAAGTAGTAAGCGAATGACAGTGAGATCAAAGTTTTAAAATACAACAGCAGCATAGTCCTATTGATATTCGTTTACGTAGTAACTCTGTCTGTCTATGTTTCTTGGTAAGTAAAAGGGTCATACACAGATTTAGGTTACCGTCTTTCCTGTGGACACCCGAAAGTTAACGTTTTTAAGGCCTAATTTCTGGCTAAGCCCATACCCGCAAAAACACCGTCAGGACTGCTTTAAACCTATCATATAAAACATAACTTATATGCACAAAAGCAGTTAATTATTGACCACAGGAGAGACAACTTTTGTTTCTAAGAGTGTGTATGACCCAAAAACAACGCGGCACTGAATGTTGCGTCAATAATGACTTATTGCAAAGAGTCTCCATCATCAGAAGAGACTTAATGACTATATCAATCGATACCTTTGCGTAAACAAGATTAAAACATCTGCAGCAATCTACAAAACAGCGGCTACTAAAATTAACTTCGCTGTGAATTAAGATCCTAACGGTAGCATTAGTATTTTACTTGATTATCATAACTCACACAACCTATAAATCTACATACATTAGCATAATCATGAATTTCACAATAACAGGACGTATTTATACGCGAATAAAACGATAACACCTAAAATAAATAAAGGACAACGGGCAACGTATGGAATGTGGTACCCGCCCCAATGGACATAACTTACATATTAATGGAAAGGTATTTTTATGTAGAGCAAAGGTAACCAGGGCGCATATCTCCATTTGCTGTTCCTATTTGTATGACCTATTCAACGCTAGGCTTGTTATATGGGTAGGTAAGTACCTACTTACCGTCTATTCACCGATAAACAAGGTCCAGACGTCAATACCTATCTCGCAAAAAGACTATGGCGACAAAATCTTTAAAGATAAAAACGTTAATTATTGTAATATGGATTGACAGTTATTTAGCTTTGTTAAGGTAAAAATTTCATGTATGCGCGAAATATTTGAAGGTTAGCTTTGAGTACATTGTGGATTTGGTCGACAAGGCAAAGCGGACAGGGCAAAGTGAGCAACGAGCAAAGAGCTATAAGAGTCAAGAGATATATGTACATACATACATACATACTATCACGCCTTCATTCCCAGAGTGGGGTAGGCAGAGTTACAGAAATACCAACAACTACAAAAAGAGTTGTTGGTATTTCTGCAACCACATTTTGCACAAACAGGCTTTGATGTTTACCAGTGTATTAGTGACAAGTTGCAAGCCCATCGCCTAACAGTACTAGAAGCCCTCATTTCCTTAGTCGCCTTTTACGACATCCACGGGAAGACATGGAATGGCACTATTCTAACCCGGCAACCACACGGGCAATGTAAGATATAATAAATGTTTAGTTGATGAAAAGCTAATATTTTAAATATGTCTATTGTGATTTTAACCAAATGTATGTATGTAAACACTTTATTGTACAAAAAAAAAACCAAAACAATACAAAAAATAAAAATAAAAAGATGTACAAAGGCGAACTTATCCCTTATCCTATGTTAAGTTAATTTAGAGTATAAAATGTTGTATGCTTGGTAAGAAGTCCCATTTTTTATTAAAATTTGTTATGTTCTGACTCTGATTAAAGCCTATCTCAATTCATTGGAGCTTTATTTATGTGATCGGCGTCGTTTCTGTCCTTATCTCCAACAAGATATTGTATGGTTATTGCATGAAAGAAGCGTGCCCAACTTGCCCCCTTTGTGCTCCCTTTGCCCAAAATTAAGCTGTGCCTGCTTTAGGTCCGCCTCGGGCAAAGCGAACAAAAGTAAAGTTTTGTTAGTTTTCCGAAACTGCAGATTATTGAAGTATGGTATAGTTAAACAACGATAAATTCAGCATTGCTTATACTTACAAAAAATTGGTTCTAATTAATTAATTTACCATTTGTTTAATTAGATACCAATAATGGTCAATAAATTCAAGTTTCTTTTTTACACTTGCCTATCGTACAAAAATTACCATTTTTTAAGTAGAAGAAATAAGTATCAACATACAAACGTAATGTTTTTAATATATTATCCAAATCGGTTTGCCATAATAAACAAAAACTAGGCAGGTAGGTACCTATCTATGTTTACCTAAAAAGAAAAATAACGCATTATAGCACTGATGTGCTCTTTTTTTTCGCTGTAACCGATTTAAAAAAGAAAGATTCTTGCCAAGTGCTGCCGCTCGTTATGAAGTAAAAAACTAATTTATTCAAATATAACAAAACAATGTGTTTTTTTATATAGTAAGTATCATTTAAAATCACCCCCCATCTTAATGAATCTCTTATCCCCGGGAGGTATTGGTGTACAGAAAACGGCCAGTAAAGTATTTTTAGCTGACATAAATGTCATGTGTATATGAAGTACCTACCTATACTACATGTTGCGAATTCGATTGGCGTCTGCGGGGTCGTTGGCCATTACGAAATTAGTGTCAACCGTGAGAGGCTCGGGTAAGAAACCTTGACTTTGTACTCTTGTAACTACATTATTTTAATTATTTAAGGCTCTTTAAACAAAACATGAACAACTTACAAGTGGCTTAGGTATTTAAAGCATACAAAACACTGCCTGTTATCACCACGCGGTTTTATGTTGCCACTTTGAACTTTACTTATCTGTAATACCTAACTAATAAGCCCGCAAAATTTTATGTAGTGGCTAACCCCAAAATATTCCAACCTACTTAGCTTACTCTACCACTCAACCACACTTCGTTTCTTTACAGATTAGACTAACAATAACAATACAGGCGCAGGGTAGCTAGTAGCGAGCTGTTGGTGAGTAGCGACACCACGGACCTGGGTGCTCCCGAATACTCCCGAGGGAAACTCCTGTTCCTCACCTCAAGCTTGCTTGCCTTCATCAGCCGGCTGGAGTGACGAGGAACAGACCCTCACGTCTGGCTTGGCTTTATTGGAGGGTTAGAGGAGTCGGAAGATGTATATGCTCGAAGAGCAGATGTGTTTCATGAGTGTCGAGTGGGCCCCTTATGGTCGTTTAAAGAAGATCTGTTCCTTCTCTGCTGCTATGTATTTGCGGCTATTTCGGGAGGCCCATTCCATAAAATGGGCGAGTCACAGTCTGCCATTTCAACCAAAGTATTGAATAGCACTGGCCAGGCAGGAGCCATAGTTTCATTAGCCTAGTTCACCAATTCATATATCACTTCAATCATTAGCCTATTATTAATGTACCCATCCTTCTTAAATAGTCCTACCCAGTGTGAACCCAGGGACAATCGCCAGTTGGTGCCCCATCACTTTACTAAGTTAAAGTCGTCTAAACCGCCTCTGCGTGTTGGCTTCGGCTCCATGTACGCCTTCCAAAGGTCCGGGACTGCCATTGTACCGGATTGGTAAAGACATACAAGTAACTGTAAGTACATAACAAACAAGGAAAAGTTTTATGCAGGGATTGCAAAACCGGTTTTATTCAATACCTGTATTTAAATTGACAAAGTCATACCGCTAGAAAAATAATACCTATATTCGAATTAGAGGTATTATTGTCATTCCGCTTTTGTTTTTATCGCTAATTATGCACTATTTACAGTATTAAATACCTCTATTTAATACCGCTATTCATTGCACCTGATAAGAAAGATGTCAATTCGACTGTAATTAATTGTACTTTCAGACTTGTCCAAGGCGTGTCTGAGTTTTTAGTAATAACACTGAAAACATTCACAGAAACTAATGAATGTGTATATTGACACTGACAGGTTTACTGGTTATGATTTATAGGGGTAAAGTATCAAAAAGAGGTATTGTTCTCAATTGGCTAAACCGATAATGTACTTGAATACCGGTATTCATTATACCGCTAATCAGAGCTTTAGCGATATAAATGGCGAAATGCAATTATAACCGGTTATACCTCATTTAAAACCGGTAGTCAGAATACCGGTAACGATCCCTGGTTTTATGTGTAATTTAATTTAGTTTTTCCATTAACACATTAATTTCACATTAGTGTGGAGACATACAATTGTACAGTAAAACAGTACGATAGACAGCCGAGTCCTACCTAATACATACTCTGGTTTAAATAAGGTACAATGGGTACCACGATTAGGCAGGCCAGCATAGTGGCATCGGCTTAGCATAAAGGAGAGCTTCTTCAAAATTGAGATTTCCCTAGCTCTCAGTGGAATTAGTAGAGCCATCCTTTTGTTGTTTTTTTGCTTGCCACAGCTTATCTGTTTCACACAGCTTTCGTGGAAACACAGCCTATTGCGGCATAAAATGTCACGTTAAATTCCTTGTGCCGCCTGATGTACATCACATTGTACAAAGTGACACTTAGCATAACCGCCCAGACTTGAACCATACAATTTTGAACTAAACGACAAGTGTACATTACACCGTACTCATGGGCAGTTTGAACATAAACATGTTTTGGCTTATACATTGCACACTGGGCGTTTAGTTGATCTCGCGTTATTATTCTTAGACGGAACGAGGATAATTGATAATTCTTCTTGAGTCTGTATGTTGCACTCTACAAAACAGGTTCTATAAATAAGGTTTTATTGCTTTACTTTGAATTAGTTAGCAATGTATTGTGTGGTGTGTGTGTTTAAAAGCCTTTTAAGGGTTTCGTACTGGTTGGACACTTTGCTGTCCCTCTGAACAACTGTTAGTACATACATACATAACGTCACGCCTTCATTCCCAGAGTGGGGTAGGCAGAGCTACAGAAATACCATCAACTTTAAACTTGTTGATAATTCTGTAACCACATTTTGCACAGTCAGGCTAAGATGTTTACCAGTGTATTAGTGACAGGTTGCAAGCCCATCGCCTAACAGTACTACAAGCCTTTATTCCCTTAGTCGCCTCTCACGACATCCACGGGAAGACATGGAGTGGCACTATTCTAACCCGGCAACCACACGGGGTTTTTGTACATTTCCAAAAAATGTTGTTTGAAGCGTTTTGCCTCGACCATTGACCAACCATCGATATTACACCATAGTCACCATACTTTCAAACAAAATGTTATTGGCAATATTCAATAACCATTCTGGAGTTTCTTTTGAAGTTACCCGATTACCACATTGATTTAATAATTTTAAGAACTATTTCATAGTACACAGGATGCTAAAGTATGCTACGCTACTGCGCTTATCTCCCTGACTCACAATTAACTTGACCGATTTATCCACACCCTACTTATTTATAATTTTTTTTATATAGGTACGAGTATATTGAGAATGACATGACTGAAACTACATCAGCAGCAAACGAGTGGCACTTCAGGCTAGCATCGATCGAGCCCTTGATCAAGCAGCCTGGAGAGTTGTGGTGAAACGCACTCACAATAGTCGCATTTCTCAGCCATGAGGATACAATAAAGAAAAAGTATTAGGGTGAATCAACTTTTAAGGTACTCCCCAATTTTCGACATGTCTCACTATGTCACCTTAATTTGGTAGAATGCAATTTTTTTTTTGATGTGGTCAATATATTGAATAAATCAGACAATTGAACTTACTTTCTACCTGACAATTTTAAAATTTTTTCTATGATTTACACAAATATATCAGGTAACGCAGGGGACGACGTTGTCCCCGGGTTTTGTATGAAAAACGTGCATTTTCCACTGCTTTACCATGTTTTTACAAAATTATAGAATTGGTTTATGATTATGAATAGTGAAATCCGAAAATCTGATTATCTAATTTTAACATGTGTAAACCATTATCAATCTCACATATTCTAGTAAGTTTTTATTAGCGTGTAGAAAAGGAGGACTTTAAAAGTTGATTCACCCATTAACAAGCCTACGGGAAGGCTTAATGTAGTAGTCTCAAATTTAAAATCTGCTATGTAATTAGTAAATCACACATGCAAATGTCTATTCAGACACTGTCACTACTACATTCAAAGAATGACTGGTTCCAATAATACTTTAATAGCCTTATAATATCCAGGCAACATCAAGTAGAAACATATCTCACTAACTGTAATCATCATTAGGAACAATTCTTAGTCATAACTAACTTTAACATAATGTCTATTTTTACTTTATGTAACCTCGTAAGACCCAATGGCCTAAATTTAGGACATTTGTCAAAGTGACTTTAAACTTTAGTTGACTTACACAAGGTTCTTTTTTGAACTAGTAAAATTTGACGTGGGCCTTGTTATGTTATGAGTCAAATTAGCTTATGTAAAAGAAAGAAATCTCTTGAATGGAGTTGTTAAAGGTTTATTGTTACAATGATATTATAAACATTGACTCTTGAAAATATCAACCACTTGAAAAATATTTAGATTTCACAATGAAAGCATCAGCAAAGTCCTGTTTAAATACAAGAACGGATGAATTTTGAAATAGGATGTCTAATTCCAACTCTGTGTAACATATGGAATCAATGAGTCAGTAGTTTATTTTTCTATCGCTTTAGTCATAAATAGCTGAAAACAAAAACTTACCTCTTTTACAACTCCGAGTTTTCGTTTTACGTCTGGATCAGCATTTGGTCCGAGAGCCAAAACGGAAAATTGATTATTTGAAGCATCCGCCTTAGGGCCTGAGGGGGACACATCTTTGCTGGCAGCATTGTTGCCAGCAGCAGGCTCCTCTAGTGCATCTACAGGGGGTTTGCTGGGACCTTTGGAGGAAGACTCTGAAGGTGCAACATCAAATTGCGGCCTTTCCAAGACTTTCATGCCCATGTCTTCCTCTATCTTGGCTCGTAAGCGGTTCCTGTCCTCGACGACGTGAGGATCGTCCCCCTCACCGTGTCGACCGATTCCATCTGCAGGAACTTCTCCAAGATCATTTTGTGCTAGCGGCGGCGGCATAAGAAGCTCAGGCCCCGCTTTCTGGATACGTTTGTACACATTATACACACTATCGTTCACACTCGTAGAACTTTTAAACTCTGGCAAGTAGAACAGTGCTCCTAGCCACACAATTCCAAATGTCAAAAGTACTGAAACAATCAAATACTTCTCCCGCAAGCGGAACGACCGCCGCGATATGGACGGCACGGGAACTCCATTTACAAAGCGTTGGTATGATGGCAAAATGCCCGTCATATTTACGTAAACAAATGGCCTAAGGTTCTACGGTAAATAGTTCGTAAATGACAGGTCATACAGACGACCCGTCACTAGTGGTCGCCATTAAACATCTGCCAAGCAAAGCAAGCTGCCAAGAGAGTTGAAGGAACACAGCACGGTTTTCCTTCAACAAAACGGTGTGTGCTGTGTCTGGCGCTTTATTAAGCAACCTGTATCAACAAAAATCGTACACAGTGAAACACCGTGTTCGAGACACTAGTATGGTAGAAAGAAACGTACAGATAAACTATACTTCGGTAGGATACCACTTAAAAATCGTAAACTTCTACTATGGACCAGACATTACAGTATTCAGATGGCTCGTTTTTTTATAGGTAGTAACCCCGGCGTAATAAAATTTAAAGGCTTCGTCAAACGGCCGGCGGGTTTTCGCGCCAGCACAACTCGGGTGCTATCACGCCAAGCCGAGAGCAAGGCCGCGTGATTTTTCTGCAGAAGTGCAGAGCGCGGCGCGACGCGTACGTTGTTGCCAGTCAGTCGGTAGTCAAGGCTTGATTTTCGTTGTATTTATTTACAAATTAATGTACAGTGTATTTGTGACATTTATTTACAATGGATGTTGTAAAATTTATTGATTGTGTTAGAGAACATCCAGAACCATATGATTTAAGTTATAAAAATGTAGTTCTCAAAGGAATTTCCAGGATAGAGATTTTAACGTTGTATATTTGTTTACAAATTTAGTGTATTTGTGACAATATAAGTAGAAAAATTAACAACTAATTGATATATTGGAGAACATCCCGCTAAACATAAATGATTTGGACCATAAAAACTACAAGTGTTAACCAGGATCGAGACTGCGAGAATGCATCGTGCAACTAACACGCTAAGAAAACGGTAGTCCAGGCGTTGCGAATATGAATAATAATTCATAGTGTGACGCGACGTTTTCTTGCAGTGTGACTGCCGCGCCACGCTTGCGTCGCGCAAAGAACACGGCGCGCCCGGGGTGTGCTATAAACTATCCATGTAGAGAAAGATCAACCAAACAAACTCGCTTTCGCATTTGTATGAAGCACTAAAGAAACCTAAAACAAACTTAGGTTCTGCGTTATTACTTAGTATTTTAATAAAATTGTTTATAAATAACTTGAAAGTGCCTCAGACACATCATACATAGCCATGCGTTTTCAAAATTACATCCATCTCAAGTATGGAATCCGATCAATACATTTCTATTTTACTTTTCATATGGATTGCGAAACATCCTGTTATTTATTTTGAGTCGTACCTCTAATACTCTGTAAGTCTCGTTGTGTACCTACGTGTGTGGTAAATAAACAAACGAGGAAAATATTTTACGTAATTCCCAGTTTATGTTGAAAACAACCATGAAATAAGTATTTTTAACCCTTAATTTGGTAGTGTGCCTTGTAGGGCACATACCATAATGCTCACTTTTTGTTTTTTTTAGATTGATATTTTTTTATGATGGTTCGAAATCAAATAGGGTTTGAATTCACGACTTTTTTAATTTTTGCCAATTAAAAAACCTACCCACCTAACATACACAACAAATATTTTGAACTGTTTTTACTTTTTATAATGTGCGTTGAGTATTTGTAGCTTCATACTTTGAGTGCCTTGGGTGGCTGTAACTACTATGCCATATTTTGAACAATTCTGTTAAGTAAAATTAATTTTACTCGGGCATAACGGGCGACAGTTAATCCCGTTTAACCATGATAATTATTTTGACTTGTGGAAACTACTATGCAGATTGTAAAATTTTGCAGTGGCAACATGTTTACTCGTAGCGCCATCTATATTTTATTTTGTGAACTTAGTTGCTAAAATTGTAGGACATGAAAGATAAAGTTTAGAAAGAGGAAAAAGAGGGTGACAAGCTTGACTGACCTACACAATTCACATTTCACAGATGGCGTTATACTCGGAACTCTTATTCGATCTCTGAATCCAGTAATGTACCATAGGATTGTACAATGACTACTATTGGGATCGTAGACTCAGTCCGTCATAATCCAATCAGTGGGGACAAAAAACAGGTTTTGCCCTACAAAAGGTGGTGTAGTTTTTATTAAAATTGTATTGCTTAAGTATAATGAAAAAAATTATTAGAAATTTAAAACAACACAACTAAATAGTCTGTAAAAATCCTCTAAAAAGTAAAAAATAATAACTAGTGGCCCTAAGGACTGATTGTTTGATAAGTAGATAGTTAAGGTAAACGTCCCCTATTTCGGCATGTTAAGGCTCTTCAGAGTTTGTTATTTTTTCTTAATTTTCCTACACATGATAGTACTTTGAAAGCTTTTCAGTGATGGATATTGTTATTTTGACAGTAATTTAATGCATTAATTATATCATTACAGTTCAAACTTTTTTTTACATTAATTTATTTTTAAACCTCTTATTTGGCTCCTATTTCGTGATAAAATTTGGCTCTGCTCCTAAGTTCGTGAATTCGTGGCTCCTGGTTCGGGATAGTTTTCCAGGGTAAGTTATGTTAATTCTTTGATAAAAAAAAAAAACAAATAATTAACGGATTTACTTAAGTAAGGACAGCAAAAGAGTATTATTTAAATAAAAAAAAGATTTACTTGAGAGGGGGATAATCTTACAGTTTTTATTGGTGCTTAGGTAGGTAATTATAGGTATAAGGTAACTTAATCATTAAAATTAACCAACTAAAACTTTAACTTCCAACAAATAAAAATAATTAAGTCTCTTTTTCATTTACAAAACCAAATAACACAAAATACTTAATATTAAAACGTTAATCTCTGTCCGATATTTAAAGATAAGATATTGCACTACATATCTGGTACTGAATAAACACCTCGTTTAATGAGTGGCACTGGGTTTTTTTTTTTACAATACGTATGCTTATTCACTTTAAAAATGTAAACTTGGGTCACGTTCAAACTTGTTTTATGAGAATTGTAGTGAACAAAACATATACCGAAATTACCTCAAACGAAACTTAATTAACCAAGTTATATATTTTTCAATTCACATTAAACGATCTTTAGTTTTTTATACTAATATATAAGCAATCGAAATGTTTTAATAAAATCCTTAATTCGGTAGTGTCACGAAATAAGGGACACACGAAAAATAACTTGTCCGCTACTTCGTGAGTTGAATTATTGCAGTTTTAAGGGATTTCTGTGCTTACATATGATATTTTCTTATGCCATATTGATTCTGTAGGAACCCATACAAACACTGTTAAAAGTTTGATTCAAATGGACTTACCTTTGCCTTTCCATAAGCTTACGAAGTCGGACAGTAAACCTTACGTCCGCGCGGAGTACGCGCACACCGCTCAACTGTTTGGAGCGTCGTATTAATTTCAGTATTGTCACTATAAAATAGGTACTAAGTTTCTTAAATAGATTAATAAACAGAGATTTTTTACTTATTTTTAATTAAAATAAATAATATTTCAGTTGCTTATTTTTTGCGCCAGAAAAAAAACTAACGAAATTACGTACTAGCACGAATTAGGGGCCTTTTACCTTAACTGAACACTGATACGTCGGGGACCGCTAAGTACCTAGCTGTGGTATTTTATATGTTGCTGGGGTATTACTTAGCGGTTCCCCGCCTTGTCAGTTTAGTTAGTGTCAGTGTTCAGTTAACTATCTAGTTATCAAACAATCTGCCCTAATGGCCACTTATAACTTTTTACTTTTTGGAGGTTTTTTACAGACTATTTAGTCGGGGGTTTTTATTATTTTTAATTTTTATTTTTATTTTACACTTTTAAAACTTCTCCATCTGAGTGTCTGTTTGTGGCATCGTAGCTCCCAAACGGATGAACGAATTAACTATTATTAATTATTTTTTGTCTATGGGTCACAGTTTCCACTTACCATCAGGTGGCCTGTGTGCTCTTTTGCCTACTCGATGCCATAAAAAAAAAAAAACAATAAAATTAGTATGTTAAATAGCATATTCGCCAAACACGATAATGGCAAAACATGATATTCGCAAAACATGATATTCTCAAAAGCAAGACAGCAATTCGACAGTGTCGACGGAGCTCCTACTTCTGGGTAGTTTGGCCCTCCGGGCCTGCTGGAAAACTAACATAACCTAAACCTACCTACGATTCTATAACGTAATTCCACTATTTGCAAATATCATGTTTTGCGAATATCATGTTTTACTAATATCATGTTTTGCGAATATAATATATTCTATATTCTGCGAAGTATGGCTCTGTGTCGCCGTAATTTTGGGGGCTTTTAACCCCCTAAAAGCTAAATATCTCGAAAACGGCTTAACCGATTTTTATAAAACATGCCTAAGAACCACCACTGGACAACCAGCTTTCGTTAAAAAAAAAACTGCATTAAAATCGGTTCATCCATTTAAGAGCTACGGTGCCACAGAAAGACACATACACACACACACACACACACGTCAAACTTATAACACCCCTCTTTTTGAGTCGGGGGTTAAAAATTTAAGTTTTTGACCTCGAGTGGTCACAGCGTTAGCCGCCATCTTGAATGGAGAATGTCAGCCAGTTAAGATTTTTGGCTTATTATATTCTCCATTAAAAACCAAAAATACTGTAAAAAAATCATTTCGATACGTCAAATAGTTTCCGAGATATTGAATTTTAAACTTCGTATCCGGCGCTCGAAACCCGGCGGCGAGCGCTCACGGGTGATGACGTCATCATTTAACCGCGGGTCTCGCCCTTATATGAATGAGTAAGTTTACAGGGCTTATATCTTTTTAACCGTAATAAGTAGCCAGTTGAAATTTTCACAGAATATGTCTTATTATAAACTCTATCGTTTAAAATTATAAAATGAACGATAAATCAAATCCCAAAAGGGGTCCCCATACAAGAAACATGAAAAAACCCAATTTTTTTAGCATTTTTATTCGGATTGTATTTTTATAATGGTTTATTATTTTGATGCTACTTTAAGCTTAAGTTATAGTCTAACTTTCATAGTTTACGATTAAACAGCAATCTCAAGTAAAACTGCTACAAATATGTCACAAAACTGATTTTATCAACACGATGTTTTAAGCGGTCACCCATCCTGTTTTAGACTACGCTCTTAGTTGCTTAACTTTGGAAGTCGAAATATTTTTACGAATTCGTTTGGATGTTACTACTTATGGTTATGTAGTTATGGTTATGTATTGTTTTGTATTACATACCTACAGTTTAAATAAACTGTCTGTCACTGACCGGCGACCATAAGCCCGTCTATTTTTGGTAGATTGTCCGATTGCCCTTTTTCAAATCCTTCCTCCATAGCGTTTACTTGATTTATAGCTACCTACTTTATATTATATCGTACCTTGACAATCAAACCATCACTAAACAAAATATATAAGAGTTCGAATAATGACAATATTGCCATCAAAATGAAGTTGGATTTCAAATAAAGTATTTTTTTGTTTAGTGACGGTTTGATTCTCAATGTGCGACATCTAACACACACACTATCTTGCATACACGAAATAACAAAGTAATAATAATAACTACAAATGTTCCAAAACACTACCTACTTGCTACAGCTCGCCACAGATTAGAAGGTATGTCTAAAGCAGCTCGCGGCCACTAATGCCAACTTTGCCAACGTCAGGCCGGCGACACTCCGCACTATTGCCTACTCAATGTGCGGCCTTTTATACAAGGCTAATCAGTTGAGTGTCACGCGAGCGCTCGTCTTGAAGCGCGCCGCCCGTACGCCGCTGCAAAAATAATTCGAGTTTTTGTTTAAATAATAACAGGAATGGCGATCTATCATTATTTACACTGCCAAAAGATATCGAAAGGTAAGATTATGTATTATTATTAATATTATTTTATAAATTATAACTTCGATCGAGGTAGGTAGTTACGAGTAGCTATAATTAATTACTGACACAATGATTACAGTTTTGAATCCTCGACACAAAAAGAGCGGAATAATATTATTTATTTTATTAACTACCAACCTCAGTTTCGCAGTTTTCGACTTATTCGCATCAAAAATCTATTACCTACCTTACTTAAAGAGCGTTCCGCGTAAGTAGATCTCCCAGTAATAGTGACTACCTACTAAAGCAAGGTCAGCATATACTGGTTACCTACCTTCTTACTTGAGTAACGGAATAGGTAATAATAGTGCTCGAGTTTATAATTTTGTCGTGTTATACGAGTTGCATAGTCCAAGAGCCTGATGTAAGATTCGTTTTTAATTTGATATGTAAGTACTAACGTTTAAATTAGGTTTTTCTTTCTTTCTTTCTTTTCTTTTAGTTTCTGATTTTGAACATTTTTTTGATTTGTTAGCCCTGTAAGGGTATATGTACCTACTCCCGAGGTTGACGGAAATTAAAGTCCGTTTATTTTTTGTTTAAGACTTGTAATTATTATATTATAACAAATAGTAGATGGATATTTTCGCTAAACCATGACCCTAGTAATGAGTTACCTATATAATATATAAGAAAAAGTTAAGAAGGTCCGCTTTTTGACTATTTTCTTGTGCAAAATGTGGTTACAGAATTATCAACAAGTCTTTTTGGAGTTGTTGGTAATTCTGTAGCTCCGTCTACCCCACTCTGGGAATAAAGGCGTGAATTTATGTATGTATGTATTAAAATTATAATTAACTTTTGTTAAAAAACTGTTATTTTTATTTTACCTTTTACTTAACTATAAATAAATAAATAATAAACATCAAATATATGAAAAAGGAGTTAAAAAAATATGTAAAAATTAAACATTTGTAATTGTAATCAATCAGTCACAGTTACAAATAATTATAATGTAAATTTTATTATTAAGTATTGAAAGGACAAATTTATCTGCTATTAAAAATTGGCTCTCTCCTTGTATATTTTTAAGTGTAAGAAAGAGTAAATTTATGTCTCACATAAGCTTTACTTGTCGATTGTGAAACAGGCAATAAGACTAATAGGCTTTTCCATCGCGGGTTGCAAATGTTGATTAAATGTTATTGATGAAACATAAATATTGTTATAAGATATTAATAATTATTGTTTTTAAATCAAAAATATATCAAACGTTTTTTTGCAATTTTACCTACCCGACTTTTTTTTAACGTTTTGTCATGTACTAACGATGTAATGTTAACATCTGTGGTGCATCAACACAATACAGGGGGCCTAATATGGCTGCGTTTGTCGCGTGACAACATGTGGATAAAACATCCTTCACTTTTTGACACGTGTATAAGTACGAGAGTGACGGAAGCTTTATCCATATTTTGTCTTGCAATAAACGCCACTATACTAAGCATGCAGGTATTTTGCGATATTTGTGCTATCCCCTTTCTTATCTATCTGTATTCTATATACCTATTTCATCTTGTTATAGATAAACAAAATGTTTTAAGGTCTATATCGAAGCTATTATAGTATGTTAACAACAAATATTTAGTAATACAACTATTACAAAATGAACCTTCAAAGTCCTTAAAATAAATGATTGTTTATCGAAAACGTGCGTCAGCTCCTAGACTAACATTAACCTACCTATTCCAGTACGGGTAGCACAAGTTGTATTTTCTCGCTTGTCTCGCTTAGTGCATCTCTAGTTACAAACTAGATTTATTTATTTCATTTATTTATTCAATTAGACACACTTGCACAAACACATACAAATATAAAAGATAGGTACAAAGAAAATGGTCCTGTTTGTGTACCAAATGCAACAGTATTAGCACAGTTAGGGATGAATAAAACTAAAACTAGATAAGAAAACAACAATTAATAATAAGTATTAACGTATTAATTAGTACAAGTAACTGCCAGCCCTGCGGAGTGGGCGGAGTCAGTAAAGCTCATGGCGGGCGAAATAATACATACTCTCGCGGCGCAGATTTAAGCTGCATTTTGCCTCGTTAGGGGCGCCCCCACTATCGATCGCAGAAATGTAACCAAGGTCACTTCCGGCCGTGCACTTGTTTTATTATCGTTAACGCGTTCTGTTTAGGTTTAAATTCGCATGTTTGCTGTCACGGAGTGTCGCTTCTGTACTTGTACTATTACTTATTCTGTGCCAACGTCTAAGCCTAGCGAAGCGAGTGTTGTAGGCATGTATACCTACCTACCTATTTAACTAATCGCGAGTGAGCGACTTGGTGTCGATCGCGCGCGAAATTTGAAATCGGTGAAATGAATAAGTACACAAAATAGGTATCAGAACTCAAAAAAAACATATTTTATAGTTCATTATTTTATAAGGTCGCAATATTAATTCTACATACCTGTCATGAAATTTGTAAAGAAAGGCCCACCGCCAAAGTTTAGCAATCACCGCCACATCATCGTGTTCATTTACTTCATTTAAACTAGGCACTTCTTAACACAAAGTTTTATTACTGTTTGGTCGTAAACTATAGGTTAGTATGGAGTTTAGATTATTATTTAAGCTTAATATGACACCGAAATAAAAAGCCATCATACAAATACAGCCCTTACTTCGCCTCCCAAAGTTAAGCAACTACAAGCGTACTCTAAAACAGGATGGGTGACCGCCTAAAACTCCGTGTTGATAAAATCAGTTTCGTCACATATTTGTAGGAGTTTTACTTGAGATTTCTATTTAGTCGTAAACTATGAAAGTTAGACTACAATTAAAGCTTAAAATAGTATCAAAATAAGAAGCCATTATAAAAATACAATCCGAATAAAAATGCTAAAAAAATTGGGTTTTTTTCATGTTTCTTGTATGGGGACTCCTCTTGGGATTTGATTTATCGTTCATTTTATAATATTAAACGGTAGAGTTTATTATAAGACATATTCTGTGAAAATTTCAACTGGCTACTTATTTCGGTTAAAAAGATATAAGCCCTGCAAACTTACTCATTCATATAAGGGCGAGTACCGCTGTTAAATGATGACGTCACTGTAGCAAGATGGCGATCGCGCGTTTTAATATTATTGTCCGAAATTTTAAACGTTCGTAGAATCAAAACTACTGGGTCTATTTGAATGAAACAAATAGTAGTATGTTTGTTTATTTTTAAACTTTACTGAAACAAAGTTTCAAGCGATTTGGCGTACCTACCGACATTCTCCATTGAAGGGGCCTATATTTGTTATTTTTTAAATAATGCTCAAACAGTTGACTTTATGTCAAAAATGTCTATCAGAAGTATGTATTAAGTACGTAAGTACTCGCTGCTGAGGTGAAAAACGGAGCGGAGCGAAGACTTCTACAGCAGAATTACCTACTTGCTACGCTCACGATTCTAACGTAGAATCACTCGCTACGCTCATTTCTATTCTTATTTCTAACCCAGTGGCTGGGTGAGTAAATAAATATACATGTGGATTAATATTTACCTTGTTGTATTTTTTATACTTGCAGGTAATTAAGCCCTCGCTGCTGAGGTGAAAAACCCAGCGGAGCGAAGGGTTCAAAATCACTCACTAACTACGCTCAGGATTCTAACCTAGAATCACAGATTCTTGGGAGAAAAATTAAGGCTTTATTTGTTAGAGTTTCCAGAATGCAACATCGCTACATGTAGGGGCACCTAAAATACCAGTTACTTAGTGATCGTTGAATTATCGTAAAGCTCTATTTTATAATAAAATCCACGGGGCCAATAATCGGTAGGTGGCCAACAATAGTAGTGCAGTACCCTATTTCTTGTATCCCTGCTGTCCACGTGAGGAACTTACGTAGCTGGTGAAAGGTAAAGGCGTTTAAGTTGTCGTCGAGAGAATGTTAAACCAACAACTTAAAGCTTTATGGACAGCAAAAAGATAGATACTACATTTAGGTCTTCATCGATGATTTAGGCTCAAGTTCATGGTTCAGCTTAGTGGTTCCGAAATACATGGAACTGCCAGTGACTCCAGACTTGACCATCATGACCAGGATGGTAATCTCTTTTTCGGGGTCCTTTAGTTAGTTTTTAAAGATGTTAAGATAATAATAGTGGTTTATCATTCACTTAGTTTGGCAGTGGTTTTTTAGGGATAAAAATAAAACGGTCAACATAAGCTATGAAATTTGTTTATTTTTCATGAATTTCTGATTTCTTCGTAACAAAAATACACTTTTGTATATAGTTTAAAATATTCATAATTAACATACCTACGAACCAAAATTAAGTTTATTAAGTACATACCTCAGTTAATTCTAGTTAAAAATACGGATTTCATATTCTCAAGTGAGATCAGTCAATATTACTTTAATATTTCTAGTATTCGTTGATAATTTACATTATATTGATGACTTACGTTCATTAAATTTATTAAGTGATTTTATCTACAGGATTATTTTTCTTTGATACTACGAGCGGGGCTTGAACCTCGACATATAGAAGTCGCAGTCGGCGCAGTACATCACGGGAGGGTTGATGGCTTTCTTCCGACACAAATTACAAGTCGACTTCTGGCCTCCCAGGGCGTTCGCTTGACTGTCTCCAAAGGGCACGGTTCCGTTCATTTGTGATGGGATCGGAGACTCGGTGCCGCCCTTGGTTCCCGGTTCGAACGACACAGACTTTTTCTGAATCTGTTTCTGAGCCGGCAAGTGCTGATACGGGTTGTACCCGTTCTGGTATTGGTACTGCCCCATTTGCTCGGTACTGGCAGGAGAGCCGTCCGCGTTCATACCGGGGTACATGGCTCTCTGCTGCTGCGTGTTTGCGTAATGGCGCACGTCTTGACCTCGGTTCTGAATGGTGTTATCGTAATAGTTGGGTTTCTGATTGTAATTGTAGTTTTCATCGCCATGAGGCGGAGGCACGCGCTGGTAGGGCGACTGCGGCGCGCTGTAGAGGTTTGTACTGTTTTGCGGGTAGCGACTAGAATACTCTGAGCTGGCGTAGCTCGTCGGTGGGTTGTGGTAGCTCTGGTAAGCCGGCGAGGAGGTGGGCACTGTTTGGTAGGGCGAGGAGGTGGGCACTGTTTGGTACGGCGAGGGAGCAGGCTGAGGGAACTGGCGACCCGGGGCGTAGGGGCCGCCAGGGGCAGGCTGCGGCGGCAGCCTGTGGTAGTAGGCGTTGTTCGGTGGCTGGCTCGGGTGGCTCGGTGGGTGCGGGTACGTGTTAGGAACGTTGCGCGGCAGGTGCGGGGCGTGCTTGGCGCCGTAGGCCGCGCCGTGCGCCGTGGGCGTCAGCCTGGTCGCGGGGTTCTGACCAAAGTTCGGTGGGCTCGCGTTGCTGTGGTTGGCGTAGACTGCAGGAGGCTGGTTGTAAGGGACGGGGCTCGTCGCGTTTTGCGGGGAGTTGCTCGGCAGCGCTTGGTAGATTTGGTTAGTGTTTGGCATGTTCGGCGGTGCTGCCGGCTGCACAGGCGAACTGGTGCGGTACGCTCCCGGATTCTTCTGAGTATTGTACTGTTGTTGCGGCCTGGTTTGTGCCACTTGGTACGGTGTATAACCGTTTTGTACTCTCATGTAGTCTGCGTGTGCGTTGTCATTGGGTACGAAGGAGTTTTGTGATAGAGATGATATCGTGGACCGGGAAGACTGGCTGTCGAAGGACTCAGTCCGCTGTAGTGACGGTTTTTCCGTCTGAAGCGGCATTGTTGTTAATTCTGGCTTGTTCATCGCGGACTTTAGAACGCGTTCCAAGATAGGATTTGGAATATAGCTGTCATCTTCTTGGTCTTCGGCGGTGGCGACTAAAATAACCTGATCGCAGAATGAAACCGATTTCTTTTTAGGTTTGGACCGATCACTGTAAATGCTATTATTGCCGGCTTTCTGTTCGCCGTAGTCATCCTCCATCTGTTTAGGGTCGATAGACGAAGCTGAAGCTCGCCGGTTATACATTCCGGCATTGGATTGGTTCGAACAATTAATAACATCTCTATTGGCACTCATTCCTACAAAACCTATATGAGATCTTTCTCCATCAGGAGAATTTTGTGCGTTATTCTCAAATCGAGATGCAATGTTTCTTACAATATTGTTGTTCGGTGAAACGACTTCGTTGGGGCTAGAAAGCTGATCCTCGAGTGAACCGGACCTCTTCAATTTTAGAGCTGCTTGTTTGGCCTGCAGTTCTCTTAACCAAATATCAGCGCTGTTGTTATTTGTCGTTTCGTTCTGGTTAGCTTTCATAAGGTTTTCCTCGTTTCGGAGAATTTGATTTCTTTTCTCTTGTAATTGAGCTAACAGAGAGCCCTTGGGGGCATCTCTTTCGCTGTCCATTTGTGCGAAATTTCCATTCTCATTTAAGTTTTGAATGTTATGCAACTCATCACGGAGAGGTGTTAAATCTATCGGAGGTGGGGGAGGTGGAAATTCTTCACTGGGTTGCCTTGAGTGATTGACTGAATTCATTGGGCTAGGGTATGGAGGCAGCTCAAACATTTGCGGAGATCTTCGCATTGGAAGCGCGCAGTCAACGACGTCGACCCCGTTATCGAATGCGTGACTCAGGTTTTGCATGTTACCGCGCGATGGCTGAATGGGCGGCATTGTCTCGCGTTTAATCGGGCTTTGTTCTTGATGAATCATAGCTTTCGTTACGACGGTGTGGAAGTTTTGTGCCGGGGAGTCCTCTAGTCTGTTATTGTAATGAGGATTCCCTTCGTATGATGGCAGGAAGGGCAGCGACTGCGGCTCGTCCCCGTACTGTTCTGAAAAGCCACCATCTTCTTCGACTTCGTGAGGGTAAGGATACTCTCCACGGCCCGCCATAGGCACAGGTTGTGGTGGCCTGGATGGTATGTTGTGCTCAATCACTTCGGACTCGAACTTAGGCCCGCTAAGCTGAGAAGTGGTTCGCAGTGGGGGCGGCGGGGGCACCTTGGCCGCGGTCAGCATCTTTCCGGCGCTGCCGTGGAAACTCTTCCTCATCAACTTACTCCTCTCGAGATTAGGGTTGGCTTGATTCGCTATCGAATATTCTAAGTGCCCTTCGGATAAGTAACCACTCAGATTAGATTTATCTTCCGTTTTCTTTCTTCCGACATCGCCGTCATCAATGGATGACACTCGCTTTTCTTTGTTTGCTGTTTCGTTATTGCCATCAGCGCCTTCAGTGAGGTCTGGCATTGATCGATTTTTTCTTCGGATCAATCCACCCATTAATAGTTTTCTTCTTATCTTGTGTTGTTTTTTGTTCGCTTTCTTATCTTCAACAGGTTCTTCCTTTTTCTCCGTCGCAACTGTTATTTCTTTTCTAGCACGACCCCGATCTTCGCTCCTCGATCGCTTGTCTCTGCCTTTTTCCTCCTCACGCGACTTGTGCCTCGGCGGACGTTCACGTGGAGGATTGTCCATGTCGTCTTCAACGCACTTAGGAGATTTTTTCGACGAACCTTTCTTTTTGGGTAAGGTGGCGTAGATTTCTATAGGTGTCGTGGTGCTTTCAAGACCTCCTTTGGTATTTCGGATCGGTGCAGCTTGTGGGACTTCGGTGACTCGTGTCATCCCTGCCATCCGACGTTGGAGGCTTCGAGTTCGCATGACGCACGTGTTGTGCTTCATTCGGGCGAAGGTCATCGTATGGGGGTTGTTGTAAGGAGCGTCCATAGCGGCTCTCGCTTTAGATGCGGCAGCGTCGCACAGCACTAAAGCGGTTTCATAATCAGCCGCGTCTTCAGCGTGTCTGGATTTTTCTAGTAGCCTATCAGCTTCTAAGCACAAGGCTTCGCAGTCACCGCGCGTCGTCAACTCCGGTATCTGGGCTAGCTGCAGATTGTGTCGAAGACCTTGTTGTAAGGGCAAGCTGTCCGTCGATGAAAGGGAGTACGAGTCGTAGCCAGCGTCGCATGAACCACCGCTGGACAATTCACCTTTACGCGTCGGGCTACTGGGCACACTGCCGGGGCCGCGGCCCCGCGGGTACATGTAAGGGCTCTCGACGGTAGACGACGAAGCAGACGATGCGCTGTTGCGGTCGCCGCTCCAGTTGCCAGAGTCTCGTCTCGCGCGTGGTCGCTCCTGAGTGTCAGAAGCGGACCCCGTGCTGAGGCTGCGAGCTAATTGAGCTCTTCGGCTAGCTTGCACCTCGAGCATGTTTTCGACGGATTTTCTGCTAACGTAGTCGGATTCGTTGTCAGGTCCTGGCGTGACGGCTCGTCGCGCGAAGCCAGCGCTGTTTCTTTCCGGCGCCGGCGTTACGGCGCGGCGCGGTTCCGGGGCGGGGAATGGCACTACATCTTTAGGAGCATGGCGGGTATCACACGGCGTTCCATCTACTGCGGCATACAAAAGCAGTAGCGGCTGGAATCGTCCCCTTCGACATTTATCGACTACGTGCGACCATTCGGGTCCAATTTCTTTGACGTCTGCGTCGTCGAAGTATATCCACAGTCTGAGTTTGCTATGGAAGAAGAAAGTGGAGTAGTGTTTTCCGTAGTAGGTGACGAGGCCCACGAGGCGGTGAGTTGCGCGCGCGGCCCAGGCGCGGTCCACGCAGGCGTGAAAGGCGTCGGTGGGCCGCAGCTCGGTGCCCAGCGCGGCGTACACGGCCGCCACGTGCTCCGCAGGGGGCCGGTCGGAGTCCCACACCATGCCGATGGAGACCACCTCGGGCCGGTTCATTAAGGTTCGGCAGATTTGGATCTTCGCTCCACATGCATTCTGTAAGAGCAAATGACAAATCTTGTAAATATATTCAAATCTACTTACGTT